>QFEY01000346.1:0-116646 GCA_003316435.1 Russula virescens
TTTATAAGACATAAGTTGAGACATAAGTGGAGCTATAAGTGGACTCTGCTTATCCGTACTTGCCTGTCGTGTCCTGGCCACATCTTTGCTGGGCCGCTAAGCCGCCCGCAGTATCTCCGCATAAATGCTCTTAACCCATCCTCTTCCACGACATATCTCTGCCAATCATCCCTAGCAACAACCTCTCAACAGTCTTCACGTTCGTGAAAACAAGAGATTGGAAGGAAAATGGATGGGGGAGGTGTTGCGCATTCTGCTGAACAGGTCCTGGATCAGCTGCCTTATCACCATCGCTCAATAACCGCCTTTAGCGCCTGTATGCATAATGAAAGTCACGGTGCTTCCATGCCAAACATGTCCATTGCGTGTGACAAGGATTATCAGTTCCCATACTACGCCTGGCATTGGCTCACAGGGGCACACAAGGGTTGCAGTAAGCTCCGAGTCGGCAGTAGAGAGCACTGAATCGCATGAGTGTCAGAACATACGGGGTGGATTTAGACTCAGATGAGTATGGAGGGATTCGTAACTACAAAAGACGACTATCAAGGATAAACTTCATAAATTGGGGAATGGAGTAGGTGGTGGGAGGATCAGAGAAATGAGCTGTGACTTTATCATGTAAGCCAGATGTTACGTATTCAGAAAATGCCATGTCCAAGGCACTGTCTCTACTTAAATTATGCTGTTCAGAAAAAAGAATGCATGTGCGCTCCAGGATGAGAGTTATCGCTATTTCGCATGTCAGAATTTGCAAAGGCGTACGGCAAAAATGTTACCAATCAACGTGTGATGTGTGGTATCATGAGATATTGAGAGGCGTGACTGAAAGTGTGTTAGTAAAGCAGATCTAGAACAATTGAATCAAACAGCACTTTGTCAACTTGAGATTTTAGACTGGAGCATAACAGCTGCAAGGGAGAGAAAGAAGTAAGTGAGAACACAGAGAGCAAACAAATACAAGAGAAAAACCTACTCCCTGGAGAACACACGGAAACAGGACAAATCAGTACACCGAAAGCTAGCATTTGAGAATACGCACAGCCTGAAGAGCGGGGAGAAGGTAAGTGGTAAGTCAGAACGCCAAAAGAAAGCGAGCGGGGAAGAATTACTCACATTCTGGAAAGAGGAGAGGGAGGATAAGTCAGGACAAGATGAAACCAAGGATGTGGGGCCGCTCACTTTCTAAAATGAAAAGGGGAACAAACAAGTCAGGACAAAAAGAAAGCGACCGAGCGAGGGCCACTCACTCTCTGGAAAGCACAAGAGGAGGGACAATTCAGGCATGGAATACATACGAGTGGGTGAGGGGCAACTCACAAACTGGAGGGAGTGGAGAGATGGACAATTAAAGACACGGAAAGGAAGCAAGAAAGCGAGGGCCGCTCACTCTCTGGAGTGCATAGAGGGATGAAGAAGTCAGGAAGGAAATAAAGAAAGCGAGAACGTGAGGGCACCCACTTCCTGGGAAGAGTATAAGAGGGAGGGATGAATTAGGACACGGAAGCAAAATGAGGGAGAAGAGACGCTCACTTCCTGGAGAGCACAGATGGAGGGACAGGTCATAACATGGAAATAAAGCAAGCAAGCCAGAGAGGAACACTGGTGCTCACGTCCTGGGGAGCACGGAGGGAGGGTCAACTCAGGACACGGAAGGAAAGCGAGAGAGCGAGGGGCACTCACGAACTAGGGACGGCAGAGGGAGGGGTAGGTCAGGATACGGAAAGAAAGAAAGGGGGCGAGCGAGCGAGCAGTACTCACTGGCACTCCCTGAAGAACATAGAAGTAAAGGGAGGCAGAAGTCAGGACACAAAAAGAGAGCGAGCGAGCGAGCGACACTCACTTTCTGGAAAGTGCATTGGGAGGAACAAACCATTACAAAGAAAGAAAGTGATTGAGCGAGCAAGAGACACGCACAAACTGGAGAGCGCAGAGGGGCAAGTCAAACAAAATGAGCAAGTAAGAGGCACTGCCGCACTAGCACTCACGTCCTGGGGAGCGTAGAGGGAAAATCAGCTTGGGACACGTAGGGAAAGTGAGCAAGGGGCACTCACGAACTAGAGAGGGAAGAGGGAGGGACAGATTAGGACACGGAGAGAAAGCGAACGAGTGAGGGGCACTCACTTCCTGGAAAGCGCAGAGGGAGGGGCAGATCAGGGAACAGAGGTAAAAGGAGCAAGAGAGCGGTACTCACTTCCTGGAATGCACGGAGGGAGGAACAGGTCATTACCCAGAAAGAAAGTGGCGCTTGCACTCACATTCTGGGGAACGCAGCGGAAGGGACAAATCAGGAAATGGAAACAAAGCGAAAAAAAACAAGGGAAACTCACTTTCTAGGTGCGCAGAGGTGGGTCCATGTCAGGACATGGAACGAAAGTGGGCGAGCGAGGGACACTCACTTGCTGTAAAGCGCGGACGGCGGGATAGATCATAATATAAGAACAACGCTAGCAGACTGGGGGACACTCACTCCCTGAGGGAGGGACAAGTTAGGACACGGAAAGAGAGGCGAGCGAAGGGCACTCACTCTCTGGAGTGGGGAGAGGGAGGGACAAGTAAAGAACGAGAAAAAGGGAGTAAAGTAAGGGCACGCACGAGGTTGAGAACCCTGGGGGCACCGCACAGAAGTAAATCGAAGAAGTGAACGACACCTGCGTACTGGAGAGTATAAAGGGACGCATGAATCAGAAAATGACGGAAAGAAAGCGTGTGAGCGAGAGACGCCGACAATCTGGCGAGCGCAGAGGGAGAAACGAGTCAGGGCACAGAAAGATAAACGAGGGACGGGCACTCACTTCCTCCTGAAGAGTGTAGGGAGAGGAGAAATCAGGACAGTAAAAAAACGGGAGCGAGCAGGAGGCGCTCACAAGCTAGAAAGGGCAGAAGGACGAATCAGGACAGAAAAAAAGCAAGCAAGCTAGGTGTACTTACTTCCTAGAAAGCGCAGAGAGGGACATGTCACGATACAGGAACAAAGCAGCGGAGCGAGGGTCACTCACTCTCTAGAGAGGGTAGAGGGAGAGACAAGTCAAGACGTGGAAAGAAAGCGGGAAAGCTGGGGGCGCTCACTCTCTGAAGTGTACAGAAGGAGGGACAAATGAGGCCATGGAAAGAAAGAAATCGAGCGAGGGGAACTCACAAACTAGAAAGTGCAGAGGGACAAATCAGCACAAGGAAAGAAATTGAATATGCGTGGGCACTGACATCCTGGAGAACACAGAGGTGATAAATCAAGGCAGTGAAGCAAAGTGAGCGGGGCCAGGGACCAGGGATACTCACTCCCTGGAAAGATAAGCGGGAGGGTTAAGTCAGGACATCAAATGCAAGCGATGGGGCGAAGGGCACTCACAAACTAGAGAGCACAGATGGGGAACAATTTAGGACAAGGAAAGAAAGCGGATGGGCGGGGCGAACTCACGAACTGGAGAACGAAGAGGGAGGGACATATCAGGACACAGAAAGAAAGAAATCAAGCCAGGTTGAAAGAGGGATACTCACGAACTGAGAGAGCATACGTAGGGACAAATCAGCACAAGGAAAGAAAGTGAGCTGGCGAGGGAAACTGACATCCTGGAGAGCGTAGAAGGACAGGTTGAGACAGAGTAATAAAGTGAGCGGAGCGAGGGGCACTTACGAACTGGAGAGAGCATGGGGACGGATAAGTCAGAAAATAGAAAAGATGAGAGAGTGTAATCACTCTCTGGAGAGCGCACAGGGAGAGACAAATCAGACCACAGAAAGAGAGGCGAGTAAGGGGCACTTACTTCCTGGAGAGAGTAGAAAGAGGGACAAGTTAGGACGCAGAAGCAAAGTGAAGGAGGGAGACTCACTTCCGAGTCCTGGAGAGGACAGAGAGTGTGATATGGTAAAGTACCGAGAGCGAGGGACGAGTCGGAAAACGGAAGGAGTTCGAGAGTGTGTTCGATGAGTGCGTAGAACAGTAATTCAGAACATGATGTCTAAATAAGCCATGACAGACTGACGAAATACTAGGTAATGTAATCATCTTTCAGCAAGAGGCAAATCAGAACATGGCAACTGAACATGACGTACCCAAATCGATGGAAATGCCAGCACGCATATCGCTATTATTCTTTCTTTACTAGCAGTCTCATTCCCTTGCACAAATACGGAGTGGGCGCTGTAATGGGAATACGCTCCTCTTATCCATGTCTTATTATACACGGGAATTTACCGATTAACGGCCTGTTGTATGCTCAGCTCCAGATTATCCTTCTGCACAGCCAAGAGCATGAGGGAGATGACGTTGGGAGAGAGCGCGTTCGCAGTCGTTTCAATAAGTCCAATACATTTTTGGCCAGGCTTGTGCATCTCTGTAGGACAGGAATTAGTTTAATACGTGCTGATTGATTGACACAAATCCTTACTTTCCAGAAGTACGAACCCGGAGGCACCACTAAGTTTGTCCAGATAATATTGGTGGAATATTTTATCCACCTCGCGTTCGACGAGGGTAGGGTCACTAATAGTGTCATAATCCCCATCCTCCAACTTCATCTCGATGTCGAGCTTGAACTGGTCAAATTTGGTGAATACCGCTATCACAGGCACTTGAAAAATGCCTCGTGTCAATTTCGTATTCATAACATTGTGTTTAATACTAGACGCACCATTCTTATCCGGACAAATACGATCAAAATACCTTAAATCTAAAGATGGTCGGTCATTGTCCATCGGAATGCAGTACCTGGAAAGCAAACGCTGTGAATATGCAACTGTATCAGTAGAAAAACGAGACTAGCCATATCACATGCAACCTATCCTTTAATTGTTCCCTTTGCGACCTTCTGTGGATAAAGTCTTGCAATGTCTTCAGCTCCACTCCAGAGCCAGACTCCAGTCCGGGAGAGTCATGAAAAACAAATCCATTGTGATTTGTGAAAAGTATTTCGTCCTCGATGTTATGTGCACCACGCTGCACAAGCAGGGTCGTCACGATCAGCCAGCACCAACAAGTGTGTGTCTGCCAAACCTCTATTGAAGGGCTGAGTTGAACCTGGGTAGATCTTGAGATCGTAAAACTACCACTAGGAACAAAAACATACCCGCTCACGAGTTCCTGATGGATTTGTCCTGTAAATCTCTGGACTCTGTGTTGTATCACAAACTCGCTGCAGAATTGATGTCATTCCTGCATTTGCCCTTCCAAGAATGAGGACTCGGAATCTGAAGTCGTGGGGGACCCGGGGGAAATTCTGCGGTGCGGCCATTTGGGAGATAAGAACGCTAGCGATGGAGTCACACCAAAGCTTGGAACCCGCTGGTTTACTTCACACTCCGCAGAACTCCGGAATGACTCCGGAATGCGGGACCGGGACGACAACTTCTAATACACCGCCTCAAGCTTGCGCCAAGGCGCGGCCTCCCTTGTATCGTACATACAGAGGAACTTGAAATTACTGTAAGGGTATAACAAAAGGCAAAGAACAAACATATATGCACATCGGAAAATGTATGAATGAGAGGGCCCTCGATACAGGTATACAGACTAGGCCGTCGAGGGCCCTGGCATTTTATCCTGGGTCAAAAAGACCTCCCAGTGCCTTTAAGCATACATTTGGTCACCTCCAGGAATTTCCGGAGTGCCGTCCCACCTTCTCTTGTGCCGAATAGGATCGAGAGGGATAGATCTCAGGAGGCCAGAGAGATGCATGGCCCAAGCGAGAACAAAGCGATGTCAATGATTGAGGATGATGGTTTAGGGATTTGCACCACACCGGTGGCCGTAGGTGAGTCTTCCGGGCCAGAAGTGGAGAGAGAATAAACCAAAGAAGGCGCGATCAGTGCTAGGCGGATGACAGTGGTGGCAGTTCGGTATCCGCTTACACCTTCGATGGGGGCTCCCAGCAGCTGCCAGATGCCAATGGATTTCCCAGAACGTGTTCTCGCCGTAACACGACAACGACCTTGCACCGTGGCATCGCCCGCCCGGAGTCATTACCTAGCAACGTGCGCTGCACTGAGCAGCATGCCGTGGAGCAGTGCCTCGTCACCCTGAACCAGACCATGCCAAGAGACAGCCTCAGGCTCGAGCGACGCGAGGTCGATCGCGTCGAGTGTCGCAGGACGTGCACAGGCCGGCCCGGTGCGGGACGCGAAATCGGTGTTGTGTTGAGGACCGGATCGCGGCGTGGTCCGAGTGCGTGTAGTACGTCGAAACCCAAAACGCGTTGTTTGATCGGATATTTCGGGCCGACCAACGGGTAGTACTTGTTCAGTGTCATTGTCGGAAGCCCGAACGAGATGTACTGCCCTTGGGGAAGATGAGGCGAAATTCATGGCCGGGTGCATGGCAGTTGGAACGAGATGACAGGAATTGCTCACCGAAGATGTAGTATGCTCAGAGGCAGGGTTCGGGAGTCGGAAGTACGTCGTGGGCGCGAGCAACCCCGCCGAGGGCGTGTGCGCGAGCGAGCCCTGTTGATTCCCGTCCGGAATCCGGATGGATGCTCATGGGGGAGATCTTCTACCCGCGGACGAGCCAGGCGATGAGAGGCCAATGTCGGGGCCCTGCTGAGCCAGTGCCTTGGCACGCGGTTTCATGTCCGCACTGCCCAGCGAAGCGAGCTCGGCGTCAGTTAAGGGTATTGAACCCAGATAGTCCCGTCGATTGACAAGGGTGGGACGAGCTCGATTTGCAGTTGCGAACGGGCCAAAGAACCAAAGAACCCTGTGCCCCACATACCAAGGCACCGTGCAGGCAAAGTGTCATACACTGGCAGTCAGAGACTGCATGTAAAGGCTCATAATATGCCTGCTTACCTGAGCGAAAACCGGTTCCGTACACCTCACGAGGGTGGTATAGGATTCGCTTATTCCTGGTGGCCCGGAGTCATCATACGAGAAATATAGCGAACCATTCTTCACAATTGCCACGGGCACTGGCATGGGTGATGATGGACAATGGTGAAAAGAATGAAAACCCCAAGGATAAGATATGGGATCCTAAGTTTTCATATGGAGCGCCACCCTCAACCTGTGTGAGAGCCGATGAACGGACAAGGCGCCGTGGGATTATTGGTCATTTTCACGGGATCGCGCCTTCAAGTTGGCGCACTCCGAAAAGGGTATTTACACCGCTGGTTCCGAAGACCCACCAAGCCAAGGGGGTTGATGCCAGGTCGACCTCGGCTTCAGGTTAGGGTAGTAGGCAGTAGCACTGTCACGGTTTGTATTGTTACTGTATAGTGTAGCGGGGTAGTGTAGCATCGATTGACCGCTTATCATTACGCAATATGATTACGTCATCATGATTACCAGACCAGTATTATAGGATGCCTCGTGTTGCGGCCGTGAGACGCAGACCTGCCACTATAATACCATGGCCGTAATAACCATGCCCATGGAGTCACCGCGTCTCCCCTTATACAGTAATCTTGTGCACACATAGCCCACGTGCTCGCGTTCTCACTTCATCCCGTGGTCGCTCACACTGATTCCCCAGGTTGGCTGGTTGCATATTATTTAATTAGGCGAGAAGTTCGTACAATTGAAGTTGAGCCCGATCCTGCGCGTGCCACGGAGCCGCCTAGTATCGAATGACGCCAACAACCAAAGTTCATACTTCGGATATCTTTCATGTTAGTCGTGTCTGTTCTCACCACCCGACTGCATGCGTTGCTGAGTCGCAGCGTCAAGACTCTCAATCGAGGACAAAACGAGGCAGGAAGGGAGGAAGACTCAAGGAAGCACGCAGGGGCGTTCCAGAAGCACACAAAAGGGGATTTTACACATTCCGCGAGGCAACAGAGTCATTTACACATACATGACTGAATACCGTACACCACAAGAGATCCGAACGCAACAAACAAAAGTAATCGTACGAATGTACCAAGTAACTAAGAAGACAAGGGAATCTAACCTATCAAATGGAAATGAAATCCTGAGTGTGGCAGGACCAGGGAAAACGGGAAACAAGGCAGAGGCAGGACGAGGGGCAGAGACACGAAACCGAAACTAAGGAAGATCGGTGTCAAGAGGTAGTATAGTGGAATTACCGATACCAGGAAAAAAGGAGATAGACAACAAAGAGACTAAGACAACCAAACAAGTCGGGACGGAGACGCGATGAAACCAACGGCGAGCCCGCTAGGGTTGATGCAAGGGTCTCGGGACAACACAGCTTGCTACATGGCAAGGCAGTGAGGTGTTGGAGTAGCAATGGTTGAGGGGTGAGGGCGGTGAAGAAAGGGGGGACAATGAGGAAGGCGATACTTTGTGGCGATCGAGCGATGGATGGTGAATGGTGACATGCCAGAATCGTGGATGTGAGGCAGTGGGGAGGTGCCTAAAGCAGGGCCTGGGGAAGATACTGGAAATACGCGAACGGGATAAACGAAAAGCGAAAATGACGAGATCGAGAGGCACGAGGCAAGAGGAGGTACCCACTGCGATCGTGTCGGTGTCTCCGATACCCCCTTCTGCGAACGGTTTGTGGTCAACGAGGAAAGAGACGGGTTTAGGTCCCGAGCGATCGTCTGAATGGATTCATGGATGAAAAGGACAGGAACAGTGGCTAGAGTAACCTGGGGAGCGATGGGCACGAGATTGGTAGTCAGGGACGGGGATAAGGATCGCTGTAGGAGACGAGGCGCAAAATCTGGCAACGTGGGGAGTCCGGGGATGATGATTAAGTCCTAGGTATGTTGTGGTGTGCTTTCGCCAAGAATGGGTTGGCTTTCAAGCGCTGGGAGAGACTGATGAGGAAAGGGATCATTAGGACCAACATGTAGGATGGAAGGAGAACTAGTCCGGTCTGGTTGTTGGGTAAGATGATCGTCGAGATTGCACGATGGATACGACGATGGCAGGTACAGAATGAAGTTACTGGAACGGGTGGAAGTAGAGAATTGAGTTGGGGCTGCATCGGTGTCTTGATGTAAAGCGATGAAAAGATGACGGATTTGTCGGAGAATATTGATGGCAGAAGACCTAAGGGCCCTTTGGAATTGGAGTAGCATTGAAGATAAGCCCGAAAGTTGTATTGTAAAGACATTCTCTCTTGCCTCCTCGACGAGGTCATTCCACACAGCGCAAAAGTCATTCTTCAGTAGAGGATCCGCCTTGAGTATGTCAAATTGGGACAGTGATGTGTGAACCCCCTGATCCCACTTTGTAGTGCGATCGCGAATCACATGCAGAAGGATGACCAGTAGCACACTAGCACCATCGTCATCACGGTCAGTGTACTCCGAAAGGTCACTCCCCTGCAAGCCAAATTGTTCTACAGCAAACGTAATCCAATTGCTATCGCGGTTCTGCACGTGTGGAAGGATGGATGCAACTAATCTTTGCTGACCCCTAGAAAGATCCTCTCCTACATCTCCACTATGTTCACTAGCACACCACTGTGCGAGAAGCTGGGCTGTTTGAGTTGTTTGCGGTGCCCGATCGAAGCGAAGACGGGAGAGCTGGCAAAGGATACGATATATATCCTGAGAATCGCACGTCTTGTCCGCAACATCCATGCATATTTTGAGTCGCTGACTCTTGTCCACTTCGCTGGCCGAATTTGATAATAAAGTGCGGCCCATGGATTCACCCAACGCCTCGATAAACTTTGGATGACCTGGGAATTTTTTTTTTAAGTCCAACTCCTTAAGCGTCCACGAGCTAAGGAAGTCCGGGATGGCCTCGATGACTTTTCCTAGTGATTCATCTTCTCCCAGAGCGTCAATTGACGAGACCAAGATCCCTAGATCTATCTTCGATAATGGAAAAATGTTGTCATTTTCGATTGTGTCTTTTACCCACAAACTTTTCAATAGCCGCGAAGAAACTGAGAATATGAGGTCGTCAAGGCCATGCCAATACCCCCGAAGGATGGATTGTTTGAAGGAACTCCAGTGCTTCTCGCATCGACCAAGTGGCAACGAACAAACGTTCGAATTGGCACCATTGGTAGTCTCGCTTCGAGGCCCGACTTCACGGCGGTCGCGCGGGCTATTGTTACCACAAAGGAGGCGAAGGAATCTTTTGCAAAGAATGAAGAGAGCGAATAATACGCCTAGTGATATGCCTAGTGATATGCCTAGAAGTATGAGACATCCCGCAAGGGCCATGGATGCAACAAAGTATGCGCCGTAGATTATCATACAAATGATTACTACTGGTGCAGTAAGTGGCGTATTGTAGGGGCTTGCTGGCATGAACATTGGCATGAGTGTGGTAATTCCATACACAATTAGAAAGATCCCGAGACACCAGGCCACAGTGCGGTAGACGATAGGATGGATATCGTGCAAGTAGATGACGAGGCCGGACAAAAAGAGGATGAGGGAGATATGGAGCAGGATTGACAGCGATTCAACCGCCATGGAAACATTCATCTTATCCACACCGCCAGCAAAGAATGCGCGTAACCGAGCTTGCTTCTCTGGGCTGCACCGTGTTGGCTGAGTGTTTCTGAGGTATCTGCGTGCCCATCGTTGCACTAACGTTGCCAAGAGAGCGCAAATAAGAGCAATAACAAAGCTCAGGAACCAGAGCGAATTCACCCAGACGGCGTTTCTCGGAGGAGTAAATGGAGGTGGTATGGCAACAGAAGAAGGTATGGATGCCCGTGGCAGAGTCGAGTTTTCCATGATCTGATAGATGTTGGCGAGATAAAATGCCACTGCAGAACTGTCCTGAGGGTTTGGCCTCAGATCCTGGACAGACGTGGTGAGGAATGGGGCGATGGAAGCAGAGAATAAACCAATCTGTGGTGTTGTGGTTCACGTCCCAGTAGTATGAATGTCGATACAAGGACTCACGAATATGAGGATAGTTTTAGTATCCTTCTGCCAGCGTTCGACCATCTTATTATCTTCTTCCTGTGCAATCTGAGAATAGGTAGAAAAGATCGTCTTGGAGCCCTTATCAAATATGTTCGATTCATTTTGCGGTGGGTCCTGTGGCTCTGGGCGAAGTTGTTCAGGGTGATCGTGATCATCTACTTTACATGGCGGTTAATTTACGAAGGCAAGAACAGGCAGATACCAAAATACCTGCTACAGCTCGAATGGCGCCACTTCCATTCTCGAGGTCACTGGAGCACGTACCGTCGGAAGTAGACGCGGTGTTTGCAGGTTGGGACATTTAGAAAAAGTGTCGCGCAGTGGGAAATATGCTCTAAAGAGATCTGGGATGGGCAACGTATAGCTGAAGAGACACCGACATCCAAAGAATTATAATTGCTCCCATCCCTGCGACCTACAGTACTAGTACTAGTACGAAAAGCGACTCTTGCATGTCACCTTCAATTGGGCTCCGGCGACGGGCGTTGACTTGTTGACATACTATTGACATGATACCATGACTGGCGCTCGGCAATTCCCAAATACTAGTAGTACGTCATCAGCCCTAACTGTCACTGCCACCTGCGATACGAGAATCATCACCGTAACTATCATATATCCATCCTCTTGTCTTATACACTTCAAGCTCCAACCTTGCTTTTCTCCATCTAGGCAGCGTTGATCTGCACACCTAGCAAAGAGAATTGCACATGTTTGTAACTCCAACACATCTGAACACGAGGCTTTGTCAGGGGCTGACATGCGCTGACATGGACATGTAATGATGCGACGACGCCACATCTTTGCTAGGACGGTAAGCCGCTCGCAGTATCTTGGTATAAAGATTCTTGACCCACCCTCTTCCATGATCTATCTCCACCACTCGTCCTCATTGCAAAAGTAACCTCTCATCGGTCTCTGTGAAAACAAGAGGTTGGAAGGTGGATACATGGACCATCCACTTGTGGGAACATTCTTCCGAGCAGGTCTGCATCCACATGAACATGGTCAGCTGCCTTATCACCAGCGCTCGATAACTGCCTTCAGTGCCTGTATGCATAAATGAAAGGGCTTCCATGCCGAACGTGGGTGACAGGAAGCAAAACATAGTCGTCTATTGAAATATCAGTCCTCATACTAGTACAACGTGAGACAGACAGATTCAGGCAACCATGTGTGAGGAAGCGGCGTTCGAGCGCACACACGTCACGGTCAGGGGCTCAGGGTCACGAATCAACACCGCAATCAAGCTCAGATAGGAACATGACTTGGCCGGTTGCTCTGTTGGGCATCCTCCCGGCCCAGCGTTTCATGATAGGTGTCTCATTGCATATGTAGCTTAATATCCGGTACTGTCACTACTGTGGTATGTGAATAGTAAGGACGAAACATACCTTCAGCGTGCAAATGCCTCCGATGAACATGTTTATGCCATCAACTTGACTATTAAGGACATTTCATGTTCCGGGCTGGACATACCAAATGATAATGCATTGCCTGAGGGTCAAGACCGTTTTATTGTAATAGATGAATGAGACAGCGACTTATCAGAAGGAAATAACTGGATTAGGAGGATATACCGTATGGACGATAAAGTATGTCTTTGATAGCAAAGGATAGCTTCCAATGCCAAAAGAATAAGTATTAAGTGCTGTGGCCGGGCCACTGCACAAAATATCATGCTGTGGTTCCTGGAAGTCGAGGTGTGTTGAGTGATAACAGGAGTCAGTGCCGTGGTTACTTTGTGTGACGGTGACGAGAGACTTCAGGCTTTCATCGTAGAACGGGCCACGTCACAGGTATGGACATTGATGCTGAGGAGACTACTGCTTGTGGCAGTGGTAGCGTGGGTATCCCAGATACCATAGTATGAGTAGAGTACAGATGGGCCCTAACCGGGTCGAGCCGTATCAAACCTGAGGTAATTGGTTTTGCAAAACGCGAAACATGATCAATATCTGCCTGATGCAAGGCACAATACGAATCAAAATTTCAACTACTGTATTCTCAAAAATGCTTCATCTCATGCCGCTTTGCCTGAATCCTCCTTCAGGCTCACGATCCTGTTTAGCACAAGGTAATCTCCCTGTCTACGCCCAGCTGGGACATCCCCTGCCTCCTCCAGGCACGCAACGCGAGCGTCCTTGTTGTCCAGCGCGAAATACGCGACTCGCAGACCCTGGAATCGCACGCACTCCTTCCCAACAAGCTGCGTACTCGTAACGGCAGGTGTATCCGGATCCGCGGGCCTCGCCTCTGTCGCATTCTCCGCAAGCGCCCGCTCCGTGCGCTCCATGCTCTCGCGCACCGCCTCGCGGTACGCGCGCTTCGCGAGCATCCAGAACCCGACCTCGATGAGCGCGCCTCTCATCGTCTCGAGGCTGTTCGGGTCGATGTCCGCCTTGTAGCTCGGTACCGCAGCAAGTGGGTTGTCGCTCTTGAAGAGCCGGTGGAAGATACGCATCTCGTCGACGCGTACGGGACTGCCGCTCTCAGCGTGCTCCGCTACCCACTGGATGTACGCTTTTGGCTTCTTAGGTGCACCCCCGTCTCGGCCATCTTCCAGGCGGCAGATGAGCTCGGTTACATCGCCCGTTGCCGGGTCAGTCTTGTACGATGTACACGTAACGGGATGTGGGGCTTGGAAAAGGCCGACCGTCTTCCCCGGTGCGAGCCGGAAATAGTCCGGAGAGTCTTCGAGTCGGAAGTCATCCCGGTCGATGTAAATAGTGCGCGTGAAGGGCAGCTTAGCGGAGCCTAGCGCCGGCACCTTGGGATGAAGCGCCTTCTCAACGAAGACGACATAATCCTCGGGCAAGTTTTCGAGTGTGACTTTGAGTGGCCTGAGAACCATTAATAATCGCGGAACGCTGTTCTCCAGATACGAGCGGACTGTTTGGTCAAAACGCGCGAGTTGGATGCTTGACGCGGCAGTTGAAACCCCGAGGCCGCCCACAAAGGAGATGATTGCACCTGCGGGGACGCCGCGACGGCGCAGTGCTATGAGAGTGTATAACCGTGGGTCATCCCATCCGAGGACATATCCCTCCTTCACCAGTGCAAGGAGCTTGCGTTTTGAGGTGATCGTGCCCTCAAGAGCGAGGCGACCATACTCAGACTGGCGGGGCTTGTAGACGTCTACGGCATCGCAGAGCCATTCATACGATTGGCGAGATGCAATAAACTCGACTGTACATAAGGAGTGGCTGTACACAACATTCAGACAACCTATTAGTGGAAGAGAGCTCGAACGACGTACCTGATATTCTCAAAACTATCTACCAAACAGTGCGTGAAGTCATAGGTTGGGTAGATCTTCCACTTGTCTCCTGTCCGATGATGCGGAGCGAGGAGGACACGATATGCGATCAAGTCCCACATCTGTGGATTTGGGTCATTGAGGTCTTGCTTCATGCGGAGGATAGATTCTCCTGGCTTGTACTTCCCGAGTTTCATATTCTCGAACTCTCGCAAAGACTCTTCGACTGGTCGGTTGCGATGCACGCACGCAGTCCGTCCACCACCGTCGTCTCCGCCTCGATGAGCATGGATCTCCTCCCCTTCGCAAAGGCATGAATGAGAAAAAGGTTTAAAAAATAAATGAAAACACACCTGTACAATGACACACATACGCCTTATCTCTTCGAGTCAGCTCGACCGCAAGGCTATACAGCTGGTCGAAGTGGTCGCTCGAATACGTAATCTTCCATGGTTCGAAGCCCAACCAACGTATGATCTCCAATATGCTTTCAAAGTATACCGCTTCCTCGGCCTCGGGGTTCGTGTCATCGTATCGTAGATAGCACCTCCCACCGTGATGCGCGGCATAACCAAAGTTGACAAAGATCGCCTTGGAATGTCCAATGTGCAAGTATCCGTTCGGCTCTGGTGGGAAACGCGTGTACACCAAACCACCAGTTGCTTCGAGGTGCGCATCGCGTAGCGCCGGCCTGACCTGAGGATTCTCCCCAGGCTTATGCAATTTTCCGAGGAATCCCTCTTCGAACACCGATCTAGAATTAGACGGGGCAGGTGTAGGAACAGAAGACGGGTCTGCCTCCGCAGCCTTTGTCGGCCTGGGTTCCTGTTTACCCGAGAAGTGATCAGCCGGTATACGGGGCAGGTAGAGAGGCGACGCGCACCTTGCCCTTGGGCTTCGCCGTTTCCTTCGCACCGAACCTATCCACCAGCGCGGATTCCACGGCGTTCTTCACCTCCAGTGGGTTTGCCCAGCGCAACGTGGACGTGTTCCTGAGCGCCGTAATGGCCGCGCCCATATTCGCCCAGCCCGTGATAGCGGACGAGTTGACGTACTCGGAAACGGCGTTTGAGAGAGCCTCCGGTGTGATGCTGAACCCTGTTGGCGTTGTGCACGGAGAATAGATAATAGATTAGACGAGCCACGCGAACGGGCATGTGCAGGGCTGACCAACTCCACATTCATGATCAAACTGGGCCACATCAACGGGCAACGGGTGTGTGTCGAGAAACTTGACTGCGGCTATATGCCTGGGCATAAATCTTGCATCCACCATAGCAAGGGCGTCGAGACGCACCGTTTATCTGATCCGTGCTCTTAAGCCGCCCATCGATGATCGCGTACACGACGTAATCCCGCTCATCCTCTCCAATCTTCGCACCTTGAACGGCGAGTGCCGCAACAAGACCAGCTTGCTTCTCATCTATGCGCCCTCCCGTCAGCGTATGCCGTTCGATGAGGCCCTGGAGCAGCGCAGCGCTCTTCGCGTTTTTGGCCGCTTCGGATGCCTTGGCTTGGGTAAGACCTATGGATTTGAACAAATCGATGTATGCTGAGGTCTCTGGGGATGTGCCCTTCGTGGGAGCCATATATGTTGGTGGAAAGTAGAGAATTAATCATAGGCGGCGACTCGAGTTATACGAGTCATCGCTCACGTGGCAAGCGCCGAAGTTGATGTCATGATATCGCTATCGCTACGCATATCCTTGCACATATCTGACTCTAAGAATCCACGACCGGGATCCATTCTCGAGGAAATCATGGCCACTAAGGTGCCAACTTGCAAGGTAAGACCCAGTACGGCCATGATCGTCGTGAGGCATCGCGGTGATGCCTCCTTCCAAGACGCGTCCGTCATTCCAGCGGCAGAGTATCATTTTACGCATACAATTCATCAACAAGGCAGATATCCGAGCCCGAATGAAGCCCTGATGTGCGCGTCCAGTATCTGCCCGCCGCTTGTGCTACGTATAGTCCATTAACCCGTGCACGAGACGTTTCATAACGACGGTCTGACTAGACCTGCTTATCAGGGATATGTACAATTGTCAATATCTGGGATAGTACAATAGAGCCATTGTATATTGACGACAAGCCAAGCAGGCACAAAATCAATCCTGGTCATCCCCCATCTCCACTTCTACTTGTGTATCTATATCCATGTCCAGGCCCCAACGATGAATAACGATGTCGCAGGGCCGCCCTACAAGCCCTTGCTTCGGCTTGCCGGTCGGAAACCATGATCGATCGTACTTAATCTCTAGCTTGCGTGTATTGAGATTGCAGATGCCCTTCGAGAGCGTATCGTCTAAGAAAGACAATGAAAGTGTCTTGATAACGTCCATTATTGGACGTGCTGTGGCGTTACGGAACGGGAAGGGGAGCATTATAGGAATGTCGGAAAAAGAGATATGCCGTGCGCCAACTAAAGGGGTGCATGGGTGAATCACACACCGTTTTTGTCATATCTGATATCTAGGCGCGCGTACCAACGGTAAACAGAAAGCTCCCGGGCCATGCTGGTACAATTTCCTCCATGCGCTTGAAGTGGTCTTTCCAGAGCGTGAAGCCTTCTGCGTTTAGGACCATAAGTTTTGGGTGCCTTAATTCTGACCCTTGATTGATGAAAGGTACCGGGCCCGGTGATGAAAGAGGTTCAAGCCAGGGGTCCAGAACCAGGCCACGAGATACAGGAATGCTTGAAACACCATCCCTTTCAGGAGGTGGTTCCGACATCATGGCAAACTTAACCACATCAAGTCAGAGACGGCGCGATAGACGCGGGGTGGCAAGATGCGCCATTACGCACAACAGTTGCGCCGCCGAATGAATGCCCGACAAGAGAAACGCCCTCGTCGTATTGAACCCAATCGCCAGTCCAGGAGTCCCAGTCCAACGGTAATTCATCCATCGTCCGTAGGTCTCCACGTTGGCCTGTCAACACGAACTTTCGGAATGCAGAATAAGCTAAATAGATTTCCCGCTTGCGAAACTCGAGTTGCTCTGCACGGAATGCGAAGGCTGTATTGTGTGAGTCGCTGACAACCCCATTATTGTCCCAGCTATGAAGAGAGAGACGGAGTTAGCTATAAGCATAAAAAACCTGTATCATTGGCTTACACCACTTCGCTAGGACTTATATAGAGACGTGAGGATCGCTCACCCGTCGCTTCTGACCTTGGTCTACAAATCGGACTGGTCCCGTCGCTATGCTCTATAGCGAGAACAACTTTGCCGGATGATGCCAGGTGCGTGCATAACTGGCTATTGTCGGGGGTGAGTAATTGTCGAAGCAGACAATTGAGGCTCGAGCACGGAACCTATATGTTGTCCCACCACCGCCAAGTCCGTGAGAGAATATAACGAGAGGCCATGGACGCGCATGTGGCGTAGACTGGTCCGTGGGAACAGAATTTATGTTTGCGGAGGATGCCGGGCTTTTTCGAAGCGGCGACGCATTTTGGAAGGCGGGAACCTAAAGATTGGAACAGATGAGAGGAATAAGACTTTAGTGGCAGTGAGAAATGTTCTACCCGAATGCACGATGCATAGAAGAAACATACGGGCCATAGTATAAATGCCGATATGCCTGCACAGTAGTTTTTCATCCGAGTTAGAGCGAGTGGGTCGACACCATGAATGTACCGTTTCGGCGTCGGTGGCAAGGCTTACCTGTGAGACGTGAGTAACCCTTGACAGTCTCGGCAATAGGTCTGCGAGCCGAAGTGGTCGAATTTGTGGTTGGATTAGGACCCCAAAAAAATTGATGCAGGGCATACCTGGGTAGCCAGTTGAGCCATGTTGACCTGCGCGACTCTTTTGTTGTTGTCGGAGAGGCAGGATAATAAGCCGTAAAGGAAACCTCCTCTAGCCGCAGCGCGGGTATTATTTGTCCCGACTCAGTGCGCACTGCTGCCTTTCCAATGACCTCTGTTGGTCTAACTGGTAGTGTAAACGTCGTCACTCCAACATCGTAAGGGCCAGTGGGGTGTTCGAGTAGCATGTTCGACTGAAAGTTTGTTGATTGATGATTTGTACCTCGGCGTGCCAGCGCACCAAACAAACAAACGAATTGCCACGCGTCCTCTTCTTGCATCTCATCCCATGTGTTTGTAATCGACCATTCCCTGTAGCTTTATGATACACAAACGGCGCCGTCAAAAGCACTTTCGGTAATCGAACACAACCAAAGAACAAAAAAACAGGAAGTAACACCAACCGCGAGTTCTGTATCTCCCACACTCGCGGTCTCAATAGCACAAAGCCCTGTTATCATGCTCTCAAAGCCGACCATTCTCACGCTGTATAGCTCTCAGACCCACCTACGTGGCTCAGGGGAACACCGGAATATGTCCGAGCATAACGTATTCTTGCCACCACCACTTTGCCACCTCCACATGACCACCCACGGCTTGTTTCGGCAGCGCCCTGACCTGGGTCTAATCCCACATAGCACCCTCTTCTTGGGTGCGTCACGCATGATTGACATATCATAGCGCCACTCCACTTACATGTTCTTCTCATTCCCTCGCCTTCTCACGGTGATAGAGTACGTGACCTTCGAAGTTGCGTAAAGCTCTCATTGGCTTCTGAGTTATGTTTGGAACTGCGCTGGTGAGCTTGTACTATTTTCGCGTCAGAGAAGAACCCCGCCAGGTGTTTTGGCTAAAACCTGAGCAGGAGGTGTGGGATGTGTCGTCTTCGGCGTACCCAAAGTCTGAGCTCACATCAAGATACTGCATCTATCGAATCGCCCCAGAGCAAATTGCAGTTTTCAAGATAGATCCGCCCGCTACACATAAATTAAGCATTTGGTCATTGCTTCTACATTCCATCATTCCTCAGTGAAACAGGGTCCTGAGGTGGAGTCCCAACTGTGGTATACCACAGGTCCCGCCCTCTTTTTTGCGAGAAACGGACCTTCCCAAAGATAGGATTCTCAGGCTTGCATGTACGCGTTGCGGATGCGATTCTGTAGTCCTAGGTCGTTTGTTTTCCTAGTGTTATCAACTTCACGAACACATAATCGCGTACAACAGAGGCGAAACAGCTTGGCGAAACATAGGTCCACATGATTTGTATTTAAGACGTGCAGGGGCATGAGATACATACTGTTACGTATCTTTATCACTGTCCCTTATCTTTGCAATGTCCCTGGCTTTGATCAAGATAGCACGATCACCCTTGCTCTCTCCACGACATCCATATTGTCAAGTAAGACTTTCCCCCTGCATGGCACTTTAAACTACGTGCGATATTAAAAACGAGTGCCGCAATCAAGCAGAATGACCTGGCCTTCGATGAATGAGAGTGGATATTACATATACAAGATAGTAGTACAACTCTGCACAACGTACACAATCCCTGCCTTAAGACGGTATATATAGTACCAAAGAAATCTGAATTCAGTGCATAGGGGCTGCATAATATACATCACAAGAGTGTGTGGGCAGTACCAGGCTGTAGGATGTAGATGCTGCAGTAGGAGGCGTTCGACGATGCACAGTCGACGAATCTAGTTCACACGACTGTGTCAGTCATGGACATGATGCCGAGTCTGCTCTTCTCTTCGAAAGTCGAGGGCGAATTTTGGAGAGACGAGGGCCCTGACTCGAGGCGTTCGTCGCACTGCACTGTCTTCTCAACCGTAATCTGAAGCTGTACAAATGGTCTCGGCGTCGGCTTTCCACGCTCAGGTAGGTAATAGAATGAGGCTGCGTACCCCCTTGGTATCTATCGCATCAGTAAACTCGAATGTTTCACCCTGTGTCGTGTATGAGCTGCTGATATAGATCGAGACATACTACGGAGACGTACAGCAAACTGAGCGCCACGGTTGTTACGGTTGAAGGAATCTGGGAATAAGACAGGCATATGATTCACGGGCTCTTTGGGCGGGTGCGCCCGCCCACGGAAGTTTCTCCGCATATTGAGCCTAAGATACATTTGGTTAACCAAAATGTAGGCCGTGATCGTGAAAGCAAGATAACTCACGTTCCAAACAGAGAGTTTGCATACACTATCACAAATACCCTTAGCCAAAGTCCAACTCAATCACAATTCAATAGGACCTTACTTTTGGCAATGGCGAAATGAAGCGCCATGAAAATGAGATTTTTCCGCATGGTGAGCCACTATCAGAAGAGGCATGGTGGTCAATATCCAATGAATGAAACGCAGAAGACCTTTAGACGCACACAAATGAGTGACACTATGGTCGAAATGCTGTGCAGCGGGAATGAATATGAGCGTCTACAATTTGATATGAATGAGAGTACGACACTAACCAAGTGAGGGTGCCGTTATTGATCGTGTAGATGATAATCGAGTCTATAACATCGTCCATTCTAGATCGCAAATATGTTGGCATGGCATACTATGGCACAAAATCTGCAGATAAACACTCACGTTCCAAGACCTCGACGATTCTCTTGCAGGTAGTAACACATCCCGAAGGTTATTGCCACATCGGCCGCGGACGAAAATGTCAATCCGAGGGTGAACACGTTCTAACTCACGTGAGATTTACAGAAACGAGCAGAACCTCAAACGAACATACCTCATAATGGGCAGTGAATTTTGGGAAATTTTTATAATGAGCCCTAGGGTGTGTCAACTACTTGAGGCAAGTGTATGCATAGCTCATGGACTCACAAAGTGACAGTCGTAGCTACGACAGGCCGGTAGAACAGTCAGATCTTCATTGGACACGGTTACAATTAATGCAACATACTGAGACCACAAGCTATTTGTAATATGTCAGCAAACCTGGTGTGCACTACAAAGCTACCGATGACTTACTGATACGCCCGATCACAAGCAACCACTAAACCGAATGAGCTCATTAACGAGAGTAAATTTAGAGAACACTAGGAGTCTCACCGTAAAGCCAACAAGAAACCTGTTTTTGCTCACTGTGGGACCTGTCATCAAACCAATTTAGGCAGGGTGCACAAGGGCGCTCACGGTGTAACAATCTGTGCAAAAAGTATCTGTGGTAGAGTAAGTTATCCTGTGCCTTAATTCGGGGTGATTACACTCACGCATGTGTGATCAGTGTTATGAACGCCTATGATCGGATGTCAGCGTGTTCGTCTCCCAAATAAATGCGCGCTGGACGTACTGTTATCCCTATGCTGACCTATTGGCTAGCGGTCAGAAGAGGCATATGTGGCTTTCGCGGGCAAGCTACGCACGGCAACAGTCCTATATTCGAGAACAGATTAGATCGCTCGAGGCACGTGGCACATAATTAACGCTTACTCTGGGACGACTCCCTCAACGTGCGCCTCCACATTCCCAAAGTTTGCGATGAGATATATCCAGGCAGAAGTACATATGATGAAAGAATGGGCGATGTCAAGCATCCTGCAGATTCAAGGAGTAGTAGCGTTCAGCGTGCCAAGTAACTTGGAACACACGTTTCACTGCTTACCAAACCACGGCGACCTTAGTACAGAGGGTAAGTGGCTCGTGTAGAAATTTGTGTATAAGAACTGGAGACGACGTACCATTAGTTTGTTTATTGGTTTGTCCTGCGGATACATGCGGAAGTAAAGGCACGCTTGGAAGGCCACGATCCCCGAGAGCCTGGGTAGCGGGGCGGGAGGCCTGAATCAGCAATAGCGCAGGGGACGTGAGGATGAGTAACGCACGCGACAGCAATGAAGCACCCAATGAGAATGGCCCCCAACGAGTATCTTACATCAATTATCGCGGGCATGGCGTATCCTTGGATAAGGGGAGGGACAATTGATGAAAAGAAGACGAGAACGGGCTCTTATTAAGACTCGGGGTAGGTGTAGCGTGCACATGGTACACGGAGCGTATGATGTATCGGACCCGGGACCTGAGTGGTCCACGTCCATCAGTGGCAGAGCGCACAATCTGTTAATCGGTCTTTTACCCCAATCGTAAGCGATCACGTTCTTTGTCTGATCGTGAATCATATCTAGCCGGGCCCTTAACGTCATAAAATTTCCCCGGATTTGGGCTTCTAGTCCCTTTGAGACCAAGAGATAGGATGTTTCCGGCGCCACCGTATAAAAATTTGTGTACATACGACGTTGCACACGTTCCGGTGTAGCGGTGATAATCAAGGGCGCGGTCGTACACATGGCCTCTCAGCCTCAGCCTTCGCATTCCGCCCCGGGCCCGGTGCGACCAAGGCCCCCCAATCCAGTCATCGCCATCCTTCCGCAAATCCGAGCGTAGTCTCGGTGAGCACTCGCGTCTCCGCATAGGAACCGATCGCTCATTCTCATCGTTCCGCCTCCCTACTTCTCATTTCCGAGACCACCGAGTATTACGCGCTCGACCACTCGAGGCTTGAGAATCGAGTGCACACGTTCGGTACAAGTTTCAGACCATCCGCAAGCTATTTCCCAACTTCTCACGCACCTTGATTCCATCGCTTTGGTACCAACACGACACATGATGGAGGCGACGCGGATTTGAGGCGTGGATCTTTGCAAAACAGACGGCGGCCCTTCGTTCCATGTGTACACGTCTAGCCAGACTGTCACGGTACAGGGTTGTTATCATATTCCTTGATGCGCCTCCCCCTGGCTGCCAACTTGAATACCAGGGAACATATACTATGGCTACTGCTCGAGATCTGAGATAGAACTATGTTACACACGTCTGTATCATGAGGTGGGCGAACGTCAAGAATGCCAGTCATGATATTGGATCGATATTCTGTCGTCCTCAGGGTCAAATACAAAGTGATACTCCAGGGCGAAGGCATTTGTCTTGATACGTTTCCAAATGCCGTCCAGGTATTCGACGTCCTTCATCCATTATTTTATCACCTTGCTTGACGGGTGATCACTGCCCTTGTTTCACCCCTCGCTGTTGCAATATTTCCAGTGCATGCCGTGCCAGTCGGCATCAGGGATTTGTGCGGTCATGATGATACGCGCGCCTATCAGAATTCTTGGCCACTCTGACACACACCCCCTCATCTCCTCAGGTGGCCCCTGCATCACAAGAACGGCCCCCAGAGAAGGGGGATCTTCTGTAGCGACTCCCGTGGATCCCGCAGCAGTATCGAGTGCCAGCTAGCTACTAACTGAATGCGGTATATGAGATGTCCACATTCAAAGTTCTCAAGGTAGTCTATGCCGTACATTTCATGACCATGTATGCTATCTTGCGCGGGATAACGCACGCGGCATGGAAGCCACCTGTATCGCCCCGCACTCAGATTGTCCTGTTAGTAGCGACTGGCAGAGTGCGATTCTGATGCAAGTTCACTTCCATGACAGGTTTCGTAGTAATTCAAATGGACAGCTGGATGGATGTGGCCCTACTTCTGTTGCCCCGACTTGCAGAGTAGATGGCGACCAATCGCCGATCGAATTTGCTTAAGGTCACTTCTATTGGTTCCTTTATGTCTTACCTCTATCTGCATTAGTTGCCGCAGCTCGGATAAAAGCAGCTCTCAGACTCCAGCTGCTCCATGTTACCTTGTCAACAGCACCCGGTTTGATAGCGCCAATTTTTTACAATGCAAGTGCCTCGCACCGGATCACCTAGACCGTATACTGCCGCAGCTAGTGACCTCTGGTAATATTGTTGGATACGTTGTTGCATTGAAAAAATAAAACATACAAGTTCTTGAGTGGAAGGATCATGATTACTGTTCGTACCACTGTCATCAGTCAGCCCGCTCACTAAATCTTGATGCATTAGAACTAGTGTTGTCTCTATTGCACGCGGAGCACCCAAAGAAGCCCATCCCATCGAGGAGATAACGCTGAGGTAGCATTGACAATGACAGCAGCGAACACCGCGGTCCTCGCGTAGCCGATGTAAGGGGTAGATCAATGTCATGATCTAATCTTATCAGGTTTCACTTGCCCCTTGCCCATCACCGCTGCGGGCTAGCGTGGGGTCAAAGCAAGTCATGTCTGTCTCTGTTATTGTGTGCGTGACTCGGGAAAATCTACCACAGAGATTCAAGGAAGAATATCAGCGTTCGAGATCCGAAGTGGTGTCAGAATAAAGGCGTTCAACAAGGTGAATATTCGTACCTGAAAAATATCCGAGCGTTTTTTTTTGTCACGCGGGAAATTATTTAGCACCAATTATTTGTTATTGTTGCGGAATTCTTTTGTGCCAGGAAAGTGAAAAGGAAATTCGTTTGAGTGACGTGATCACAGCCCCGTTCTCGTGCCTACTCGTGGTGGGTGACATCAGAAAACGGGGCAGTCTATCCTTCTCGCTACTAATCCTGCGACGCTCTCATAATAACCAAAGGTCTCGGCAATTTCTCAACGGACGATCAGAAAAGATCTGCGAAACCGCAGCAAAGGTAGAACAGTACTTGCGAGTACAATAGTCCTGCATTCAACCGGAGGCAAAGAAGAAAAAAACTCAATAAACGAAGAGACATGGGCGCTTGCGGCGAGCGGTCATGGATGACCGCTGCCGCACCTTTCGAGGGTGCCCAATCGACCGCAATGACACTTGCGCGCGGGGCGCGGGGTTGGGCAAGTAGTACAGTACGCCAAGGTGCTACCGGGGGATCGAAGGGAATAACTGGTAGTGGCAACTCCCAACACGGTCAGTCCATACTGGGCAACAAGCCAACACATCTCCGCACATTCCGCTGAATGCCATTTGGCAGAGAATTTTCGTCCCAGAAATGATCCTCGCAATGTGTGATATCGGGAGAATGGGCGCGTTCCTGAAGGGGCACCACATCATGCGCCACGGACTCATTACGACTTGCGTGCAATCCGGGAGTCGATAGGGTTCTGGGCTTTTATGTCTTCGCACCTTGCTTGATCCCACCCACCCTTGGGCGCCGCTTCCTCTTGGCAATCGCTTAACCGGAAATTATTACGAGTCTCTTGATTTTGACTGAAGTGGGTCAGGGTTCTTGATTGGCGTTCATATATCCCCTACTGAGCTTTGCTCTCAGATGTCGACAGCGAGCGACACGTTATTCCTCGGCGATAAAGAGGTGAATTTCAAGGATCCAGTTGGGAAGTCTTGTGGCCCCGCAGGGGACGATTGGCCCCACATCACATGTACCGATGATGACCGCTCTGGTCAGAGTATGGTACGGTACATGTGTGGATGATGTATTTTCGCGTTCCAAGCGCATCGCACATTGGAAGAGCCCGAACACGAGGCAATCGGTGCAATCGGTTAAGTGCGGAAGCATCCCCAATCTGCTGATACTCCCGGACATAACTTATGGGTTCCGACCGTGTGGCGAATCGAATGGACGATTCTTTATATACAATTATCGCTGGCTTACTCTGTAACGCGGCTCAACTAAGGCGTCACCATGAAGAGCTTTTCGCATTGCCACACTTCCGACGACTCCGACTCAGTTTATGTGTTTCGTAAGCACCGATCGACAAGCAAAGCAAAACATCTGCACTTCAACCCGGTCGAATCAGCACTTCATCAGGCTTCATCGCTCCATCATATGCCTCGATCACATGCCTCACTCGAGCTCTAGAATGCCTTTCATGCACATTATCCGTCTCGCACTAAGCACTCATGAGACCTCACATGATGGGCAAGAGTGGCATTAGTTTTACTTTACGGCCGCGCTAGCAGCATCGAACGGATCCATTCGGTGAGCGGTCAGGTTTCCACGCGGCGTCTTTCGTAATTGACGCTATTCCATCATTCTACTCTTTTTTGGTTCTGCATTCTTCGCTAACCTTTCTGGAATGCTACCACATATCACCTTTTTTTTTCGCCTTGAATCTTCCTGCAGTTCCCCTCAGTCCCAACTTAGTACAGTCTACGGGGCCACGGCTGTCCGAGATTCTCCGGCGCTCATTTTTTCCGCCCCGCACGATCGTATGAATGAAACCCAGCTACATGCAAAGAAGGTCATCAGACGCCACGCCGCTATCCTTATATGTCTTACAGTCAACACTCCCGTGCAGATAAAAGGCTGAATCCTTCGTGTCCACATTCGCCACCTTCAAACAAACATGAGTTGGTTCACATCGGACTCTACGCAAGCCTCAGCCTGGAGAGAGGTCAGTGTATCGGCCCTCTCGATTCCCAACGTATCGCTCATGTTGCTTCAGCTCAATGGTAACACCGTCCGAGTGGTCGTCACTTCAGCCTTGATGACCAACGCGGCGGTATACCATGTAAGAGTGTTTACAGGAACTATCGTAGCGTTTGACTAACATCTTTTCGTTGTAGGCTTCAAGAACTTGGGACGAACACGTTCGCGCATCGGGTCTTCCCGAAACCCGGGAGACAGCCATCACCCTCATGTGGGTTGTGTTTGACCGGGGTTTATTCTGATTGCTTATTTCTACGCCTTATCAGCCGCCAGTTTATCGCCCGCTATGTCCATGACCTTATCGTGAAGCACAACGTTGGTGATCTCCCCGACTAACCCCGATTAGACGCTGACTTATCTTTCACCTAGCTAAAGCAGTTATGGGACATGAGAAATGATATCAGCAATGATGGTGGGCATCCTTGTCCTTGCTTGTGCAGAGCGTGCATCCATTGACGGTTTTCGTCCAGCATTCGAGCGGGTTCATTCTATCGCCGACCGTATGATAATCTCTCAGCATTAGTTCGGGCAACGTGTCTGTGTATCTATTAAATGTATTTCCAATCATCCTTTTGTTGCCCCATATCAGTCTATCAGTGTGCAATGTGTAGATGAAGTTTGACTATTTCATAAGAACCGCCGCGATTATGAGAATTTCGTAAGACACAACGTTCCGTGGCACAAGGTAGATGGCGTAATTATCGAGCCTCCAAAGTGGCATGCCAACACAGAAGTCTTCTGATACTCTTTGCAGTTCATGTCAAAGATAGCGAAAGGGAACCGACCCTTCGCGCTTCCGTAACGCGTGGAGCCGGCGCTGCACACTATAGTACGTATCGATAACGGCCGTCGGCTCGCTTCCCCGTGGTTCCTGGGTCAATGTCGATGTCTATCCACGTAATGATCACACCCAGATCAGAGACAGAACTCGCGTTCTTTCGTTGTCTGTCAGGCCAGCTTTGGAAAACAGAAGCAGGGGCTTTTTGGGGCGACTTAAGAGTACTAATGACATACAAGTTAGCGAGGAGGTAGCGATTATCGCTACTCCTTTCAATACAAATCGTCCGTCCTTCCTCCTTCCCATCTCTCCATGATGATCTCGGTAGAGCCCGCATGATCAGAGAACAGGGCCTCCACGATAGACCCCACACACCTCCATTTTTTGTCCCCCGACTGTTGACGTCTGTGGCCCCTGCTCCACAGGAGAGAAACAATGCGGACTCGGATGCAATGGAGATAATTTGAAAAGGGGAAGTTATAGTAAGTAATTTGTGTGCCCGTGACGGTGACGAGCGTCGTCGATTGTGTGGACGAAGGGAAAAGCGGAGGCAATTCAGAGTGACCTTGACGTCACAACAATGCCAGTACGGGGAGGCCCATCAACGCGAAGATCCGAAACCAACTCGGTCACCTGTGCTTCCGGAGTTCCCCGATATGGACACTGAGTGGTTGCCTGCTTACTGGAGTACTGGAGTAAAATAAGCTGAACATGATGGTTCCATGAACCTGTTCCTCGTCTGTTTTTAATTCGAAAATACCCTCAACCCGAGAAATGTGACCCGAGTGACAAATAGATTGATTATGTCCGACGCGCATGATTGATCCTGCTCGATTGTGCGAAGCCCTGCAGACGTCAGCCAGGAGCTGTCAGCAAATCCGTTGAAAGAGACGCATATGAAAAACACAAAGCCTCATGTGTCTGTAACTTGCAGAAATTGTCACGAGGGGCTCTCATAGCGACATGAAAAGGGCACATTAACCAATAACGCTTCCGCCGTCGAAGGCAAGCTCGAGGTGATTTGCACCGGTGTGGGGTAGAAGTTTTCAATACAATCTTCATGTTATCGCCGCCCGCTGACGGGGCATCCCGCAGAACGTGTCCATGGAGCGCATTGCTCCTTCTGTGAGGCAATAATGGTGTGCATATAATCGGGAACCCCGGAATATTGAACGCCGCGTAGGGTGCTAACACGGGGTTATACACCGACAGAGATGCTTAAGTTTCAGAGCCTTCACGATCAAAGCGAGGTTATTGTTACCGCTGGCCTGGGTCAAGGTCGCGCTTGGCGCCGAAGGGGTGGTAACATATTTGCTCGCAAGGAGGGGCCCCCGCATCCCCACCGTCCTTGCCCCTTGTGCGTGTAATCTGCGCGCGATGCTGTCTTCCCCGCACGGTCGAGCTGAACGTCATGGTGACGATGCGATATTTCCAACATGATGCGGAGTGGTGCCGTCGCGGATATATGGTTTATACAGTGGTGTTCCGTTTGACTTTTCCATCGATGAAAGAAGAGGAAGGGAAGGCGGATTCGCTTATGCCACGAGGCTTTCCCCAGGTCATCGCAATTAGAAACCTGAGGAGGTCAGTCGATACTATTCATGAGGTTCAGCGACGGCAGGAGGCACGACTAGGACCCATGACCTGCCTCAAGTCTAAGGTTGAGGCTTGATCTCAATCTTGGACGTTCAGCTGTTCGTTCATGTACACGAACAGAGTCGAAACACTTGCAACAAGTTGGTTTCTCGGTGCAAACGAATACCTTCCCTGTTGGGTCATACGAGCCCTTTTACCACTTTGTTCGATTCAAGTTAGGAAATGGGCACTGTGCTAGGCTTAATTTCGGCGGGGGAGTTAGTGGTGGAAGTGCGAAGAGGCGGAAGCTGTTGGCGGAAGCGCGACAAGCCCGAGAAGAGATGAGCGGTAAAAGTGAACGACGAAGGACGGGGAGCAGAAACGGAAGATGCCGGGGTGTACCTTGGCTTGGCTGAGTCACTCTCGGCGACGCGGTGCTACACTGCCATCTATGGTAGCCCATGACCGCGCTTTCCACTCTTGCGTGCACCGCTCACCACTCCTCACGATTGACGTCGATACCGTCGTGCTAGCGCACTCTCGAGTGCCAGTCCCTTCTTTCTACCTCCCTTCAATCCTCTCGCAATGACCGCCACTGCCACTGCCACTGCCACTTTCCTCGACCTCCCCACAGAAGTTATAATCCTCATCGTGTCTCATCTGCCTCTCCGTGAAGTCGTCACCTGCAAGCGATTATGTCGTCGGCTCCACTCGCTCATCAATGATTCCCAGTTGCTACAATCCCACTTCCGAATCATGTGCAGCGGCGTGGAGGACCTGTTCGTGCCTGGCGTCAGTAGCAACGAGTTCCTGAAGAGCCTCGAACACTGGGAAATGGCGTGGCAGAAATTCGATATCGGAGAGCGCTTCGCGCGACATCGGTATCAAAACGTTTTGTGGACCGTCGAGCACCTCGTACAAAACGGGCACGTCGTAGCGATGCGTCTCGTCGACTCGAGCTGGCATACCGCCCCGGGCTGGTCATATGCTGACATATCCGGTGTTTTGGACCGAGGCCCTGACAGCCCCCAGTCTCTCAGCTGGACTGACATTCAACTCGATACCACCATTAGCCCAAAGGGCTATGTCCTGGATGTTAATCAGGACCTTGTCGCGATGGTCTTCTAGTCTGTATCCACCGATTCTTACCTCTGACCTGCTGAATTTGTCTTTTTCACAGCCGCGATGCCATGTGGAGGCGCATAGAGATTCAGTTCCTACGGTTTTCAACAGGTCAACCTCATGATCTCGCACGCGGCGCGCCATTCAGCCTGGAGCTTAATTGTAAATCTCCTTCCGATTGTGAGATCGCCATAGAGGCTATGGGCCCGTACCTCGTCGTGATCGTTACCTACAAAACCCGCTTCAGGCTTTCGGGTCGACACCAAAAGATCTATTTTGTCGAATGGACCGAAGGTCGGATGCGCTGTGTGAGTTGTATGCGGCCTCACCCAAACGGATATTCATCGTCTCGGCAGGTTCGGCATGTCCGGGACGGCACCTACTTCTCCGTGATAACTTTTGTATCAAAGGACCTTGTCGTTCTGGCCCGTAAATGCGACTTTTCCCTAGAGATTTGCGAGATTAGAAGAGATGCCAACTCGGCTTTGACACTACAAACAATCTGCATACTCAAATTACCGCCCGTTCATCCCAATACCCGAGTGCGCTTTCACGCACGCAACAAGACGCCCTTCGCCAGTGAATTTTCCACTCCAGCTCTGCGCTCGAACAGGTTGCCATTCCGGAGCTCCCCTGCAGATGCCGTCCTCGGTTTCGAAATCAGTGTCCGGCGATACGGCAGACCCGGCTCCGAAATGCGCAGACTCGCCTTCTGGGTCCACCATAGCGCGTTTCGCAAGTACGCAGCGAAAGCGACGCAACATTCGCGCACCTCGTCGCCGTCAGAGAAGTCGAGAAGTCTGCGTGGCGTGCGCGGGTTGGCCAGACGGTTGGCTAGTCGAATTGGCCACGCGTTCGCGACCACCCCCGTTTTTCACTGGACGGAATGGGGCCCTCAATCAACTCGATGGCGTGAATGTAGCGACGATCTCCGCGATCGACAAACGCTGGCGGGCATGCGCTGCGTGGTTGTGCATTTAGGCTCGTTGACTCTGATGGACTTCAGTCCCGGCCGCGTCGCTTCGCTACTCGCTCAGGAGAACCCTGACTCGGAAAGTTTGGGCCTCAACGTTGTAACAGCTCCTACGAAGATCCCCGCCGGACGCTGCTTCCTTCGTGAATTCGAATCCAGACTACCGTATTGCGAATCCTCGAAAGACGATATAAAGAACCGTGTACTAATGGATGATGAGTGGATCTTACAATTCGAGGTGAGGTTTCTCGTTACGCATTTCGGTTGTGCTATGGCTTATAGAACGCTTCTTGCAGGAAGAGGGTTTGTTCGGTTGGGAGGGTTACATCGATTTCCATAGCATTTTACCCACAGAAAACTCTTGCACAGCTTAATTATCAAAGCATTTTCATCGGCCCCATACACGATATCAATACTGCTCCCGCATATATCTCCTTTCAGACATTAGGGTTATTCGTTTTGCACTTCTTTCCCGCATCATCTGTCTCTAAACTCCTTGTACCTTACATTTTCCCAGCAACAATGGAGATTCAGAAATACTGCCTCCTGAATTTATGCTATGGCTTCTTGATAGGCGCATTACCTCCATCAGGGTCAGCCTGGCCAAAAAGCGGGTACGATGTCTCGCCCATGGCCTTGTGAACTGAAGAAAGTCGTAATTGGCTTGTGCGCGTTCATGGAACCCAATCGAGCATGCTCTCAGTTCTAAGGCCACTCATCAGTTACTGGACAAGCACAGCTGCATACTACTAATATTAGTCTGCCATTACCTACCGGGGCACCCCTGCGGCCCCCGCGCCGGCTTTTGGGAACAGTCATCTGTGCAGGGTCAACACTTGTGATGTACTTAGATGAAACGCTGCCCAGATGTCGCAGGGCGAACTCCATGATCAATGGCAACTTTCGTGCCTTGAGACTATTCGTTCATGCTGCATCGTAATTGATTTGTCCGTCAGATAGGGTGTACTTCATTAGGTTGGGGTGCGCCGCTCAATATCCTTGGCATCGACGCCGGCTGTCCACCCCACAAATCTCAGACCACTGACGACGCTGACGCTGATGAAGTACGAATGATTTATCAGACCGATCAGGGTTTAGCGGGGCCACGATGTGCAATAAATCATCCATTACTATCCAGGTAAGGGTTAGGATACACGGACATGCACGGCCATCGTAACACGTAATCGCGCGGGCGAAACCTCAGCAGGCAAGTCCTTTACGGTCCTGGAGCCTGATGGCAAACCTGCCGGTGGTCATCTGCAGCTGCTTTAGACTACTTTAAGACCTTCGGGTGAGGCCTATGGTTAGTCTCGTCGCCCGTGCGGAATATCCCGGATGAGCGGTCAACGAACGCCGGTCTACAGCATTCATGGGCGTTGATTGGATCATTTCACCTTGCAAGACTCGCGATGCGCCCACAGACAGCCCGAACGGAACGGAAAGGTCCCTTGTTTGTCCCGCTCGGACAAAGAAGGTCCGCAGTCCGCGGTACCTACGAGTACGAGGTTGGTTGTCTTCCACGAGAGTCTGTGGGCCCCTTTCTTGCGATGGGAATGGAATCGGGCCCCCAACCGCAAGTGTCACAGCGAAGAAAGGAAAGACTGGTTGGAAATTCGGCAAACATTCGTCAGGCGAAAGTAACGTGTCCTTGAGAAGGTTTCTAACCTACCACTTCTGCCAGTCAAAATGCACATCGCGAGGTCGATAATGCTAATCCAATTTGGATGAGAATGTGACCGTGACATCGATCAAGTCATGGAGGCCAGTTTATGAGTCGATGGGAATTCGAGTGTAATTGGTACGGGCCCAGCACGGTGGTGGTTCTTCTTTTACATATGCACAATGCACGCTTTACAAGCAGGTAGAGCTATTTTTGTGTCCTCGGGCTTATTCGCACATGACCCGATTCAAAGCCCGGCTTGCGGTCGAGAGTATCAGTATTTTATAACGATAAAAGAATGAAAATTTGTCACGGATCCGTTGCATAGAACTCGAGACGACGAAGGATTAACATGCTTGTAGAGTCAAGAGTCCCAAATGGGAAACCACTGAGTAAGGTTAGGGTCAACTACCACAACACTCTGATGCGCTAGCGCTAGTAGACTGTTACAGCAGACAGTAGTACTAGGCATTCGGGAGGGTCGCTAAAATGCTGACGTTCACACCCTTGTCTGGCGCAGCCAAGTCGTCACGCACCAGCCCTTTGGCATATCTCCTCCAAGTGGATGACATCAACATCCTCCTCGACTGCGGATCACCAGACTGGTGTCCAGAATCCCAACCTTCAACGACAGCTGAGGGTGACGACGTGACGGAGAATAAGTTTCCATGGGAGCAATATTGTGATAAACTCAAAGAGTGCGTGTCAACCGTACACACACAGCCAGGGCTCCTCCTAAACAAACTGCTGTACTGACTTTGGACGGTGTAGGATCGCGCCCACCGTCGATCTCGTCCTACTTTCCCATGGAGACCTTGCACACTCTGGACTGTATCCCTACGCACACTCTAGATGGGGTCTCAAAGCTCTCGCGTACTCCACCCTTCCCGTGCAGGCCATGGCCCGCATAGCGGCAACAGAAGAAGCAGAGGGCATTCGCGATGAGGAGGACGTGGGTAGTGGTGCGGAGGAGCAACAGCAACAGGTTGCACCTGACAGCGGAGGTGATGTGTCCATGCAGGATCCTTCTTCGGGTTCTTCACAAGATGGTCGACCGTCGGAGAGTCCGCAACCCCAATTTCATCCACCAAAAGGGAAGTATGTCGCGACATCTCAAGAGGTCCATGATTCCTTCGATGCCGTCAATACCCTGCGCTATTCCCAGCCCGCACATCTATCAGGCAAGGACGAAACACTGCCCACTACATTAAGTAGAGTCTAACTAGTGACGTTTTGCAGGACGGTGTCAGGGTCTAACAATAACCCCATTCAATGCCGGACACACGTTAGGAGGTACAATATGGAAGATTCGCTCGCCGGCCGTTGGGACCATCGTCTACGCAGTGAACATGAATCATATGCGGGAGCGTCACCTCGACGGAACAGTACTCATTAGCGGTGTCGGTGGTACCGTCTTCGAATCGTTGGCACGACCCGACCTACTTATCACTGATGCGGAGCGGGCAAACGTCATCGGAAGCCGTCGGAAAGATCGCGATGCTGCTCTAATAGGTATGCCAGTCCTCGACCCCGTGCCACCCTTGCTAATCTCGTACTCGTACTCAGATACCATCACTACGACCCTTTCCTCACGGTGCTCTTTGCTCCTTCCCTGTGATGCAAGCACCCGCGTCCTCGAACTGCTTGTGCTACTCGACCAGCATTGGTCCTTCGCGCGTCTCAAGTTTCCGATATGCCTACTCTCGCGCACAGGACGCGAGATGCTCACCTTTGTGCGGAGTATGATGGAGTGGCTCGGCGGTACGGTGAGCAAGGAGGATGTCGGCGAGGAGACTTCTGGAAAGCGCGGCAATAAGCGCAGACGCGATGACGATGCCGAAGAGGAAGCTATTGGCGCGTTCGCTTTACGGTTCAAGTAAGTAGTTCATTCCGCGGCGTGTCTCCTCCTGCAATGACGAATGTTTTCTCCAGGCACCTCGAGTTCTTCCCTAATCCACAGGTGCTTTTGGAGACGTACTCGTCAAAAGACCCCAAACTCATTCTCGCCGTTCCTGCATCGTTTTCGCACGGTCCGTCACGATCGCTATTTGCGGATTTCGCAGCCGTTCCGGGTAACGTTATCCTTCTCACTGGTCGTGGAGAGGAAGGAACACTCGGACGTGTGTTATTTGAGCGTTGGAATAAATCTCAGCGTGCCGAGGACAAGTGGGATAAAGGCAAGCTCGGCAGCAATGTGATGCTTGACGGTTCTCTCGAGTTACGCGTAGGCCTCCGATTTTATTAACCTTTTGTTATCTGCGTGCTTATGAACGTTCTTCACAGCTAAACTCAAAGGTCCCATTGACAGGTGTGGAACTCGAAATTTTCCAACAAAAACAACGACTAGCGCGCGAGAAAGCGGCCGCGGCGCAGGCGGCGCTTGTGCGTAACCAACAACTCCTAGAAGCGGATGAAGGCGCAGATTCGAGCGACAGCGACTCGGATGCCGCAGACGAAGAGGACGTGGAGCGTGCTCTTGGGCTCGACGCAGAGGCTGCGAGAAATGAGGGCGCGGACTGGGGCCGTGGGATGGACGCTGACGACAGCGGTCGGCAGCTGTTGTCGTTTGACATTTATCTCAAGGGCAACGTCTCTCGTGCCGTTTCGTTCTTCAAAAGTGCGGGGAAGGAAAACCAAAGATTCCGGATGTTCCCATACGTGGAGAAGAAGCGGAGAGTTGACGAGTACGGCGAAGTGCTCGACGTCGCGATGTGGGTTCGTCGTGGAAGGATCATGGAGGAAGAAGCCGAGGACGAGGAAGCAAAGGAGAGAAAGAGGCAGGAAGAGGAAGCCAAAGTACGTGATTTGGGGTTCCTTTGCTTCGTTGGGCCTCACGCACTCATTCCCTCCGGTTATGGCGTGTAGAAGATTCCCGATGAGGTACCATCAAAATATGTCTCCACAGTCGTAGAAGTCCAGCTCGCCTGTCGTCTTCTCTTCATTGACCTCGAAGGGCTTAATGATGGCCGGGCGACCAAGACGATCATTCCGAAGGTGGCACCCAGAAAAATGGTCAGTTTCAGGCTAAGCGTGCAAAGAGGGTATACTGAATTTCTAGTTTCGTAAAAGGTTATCGTGCATGGTGGGCCCGCGGCGACGGAGTCCTTGCTCGAAAGCTGTGCGAATATCCGCACCATGACTAAGGACATTTATGCTCCCGCGGAAGGCGAAACGTTGCAGATCGGGCAAAACACGAACAGCTATTCGATATCACTCAGCGACGACATGTTGGCATCTGTGAGAATGTCGAGGGTAGGTCACAAGAAAGGTGTTGCCATCTCGCCCCCAGCTACTTGCTCACACTTTTTTTTTTTTGGTTTTGCAGTTCGAGGACAACGAGGTTGGCTTTGTCACGGGACGGATCACGACGAGTTCCAGCTCGAATGTGCCCATTCTCGAACCAACCAACCAAACTTCCTCCTCCCTCTTGGCAAGTCGCCCCGCCGCCTCGGCACAGCTCCCCGGGGTGCTCGGTGCTCGGCCAACGCAGCGCTTGCCGCATTCGACCATGATCGGCGAGTTGAAACTCACTGTGCTCAAGACGCGGCTCGCGGCAGTCGGCGTCCAGGCGGAACTGGTTGGCGAAGGCGTGCTCGTCTGTCGGGGAGGCGACGCCGAGAGCAATGTGGCGGTGCGCAAGTCCGCGCGCGGGCAGGTCGAGCTGGAGGGCACGGTTTGCGACGTGTATTACAAAGTTCGAAAGGAGATATACGGGTTACATGCCCTCGTCTCGTCATGACCTATTGTAACATTTAGCGACCCTACGTGGTGTAATTTCGTATTTTTTTTGGTCTATCGCGTATCATTGTGATGGTCCGGATTGGCCAACCTATGGATTGCTTGCTTGTCGCTTACTCCAGTTCAGTTGGTACACTACCTGGAATGGGCGAATGAGGCGCTGGGTCTTGGAGGATCAACGAAGGGTGGAGGTTTGCCCTTGCAGAATGAAAGGTGAAAGTTAAGAGAGAGGGCTAGTGCAAGGACTTTGGGTAGCTTGTTTGGTTATCTGTGGTCACAAAAAATAGTCCAGGAAGGCAAGATGTGCACGGTTCAGATGACTTGACACAAGCGAACAGCGAATAGACTATTAGAGGAATGTGACTTGTGAGTAGGAGAGCAGGCCTTGCGAGGAAGTTAGGAAGGAAGAGCATAACATGACAAGCGATTGCAATACCCGTGGTGACCGAGCCGGTTTGTTTAGTCCTCCGAGGTGGCCTGATAGGCTTTATTCTAACCACCCGAGGACCGTGGCTATTACGACCTCAAACACCCCCGAGGTTCAAAGCTCAAACTGTACCCAAACGACTCCGAGTCGGAATCTTATCAATTCGGATATTAAAAAAACGCTTAGCTTCAGTCCAACTGTCCAAGGATCTCGGTTGATAAATCGGTGATTTCCTGGTTTCCCGGCACTGTACCGCATACAGGAGTTACTTGCCCGAGGAGTCCGAACAGCGGTAAGGAACACGATGACATGCACTGAGGTATGCCCGTAGTACGGGAGTCCGACATGTGACCGAATGAAACATTGCGGCGACATTGCGATGACGGTGTCAGGAACGACCGAGATTATGACATTGCCAGCGGGATTGCATCATTCTTCGGCCAGTGCTTTTTCGTTCGAGGAACACGCGCTGCTGTCGGGGAATGAGCGAGAGACCGGATAGTGTAAAGGGCTGGGCAGATATACGTATGTTACCATATTAGGCTGAAGAGCGCGTCGGGATTTGACAAAAAGACTACACCACTAGCATAGGGATCGGCGCTGGACATCAACGCATCAAATATCTACATTGGTTAAATGGTGGCTCCTAGACATGGCTATTCTTTCTAACGCCAAGGGGAAATGGCGCGGTCAGAGACAATGCCCGCGAGTCTGACTCGGTCATGCACGGGGTGCATTGATCAGCACCGACAGCAAAGACGACTGGCAGTGCTGAGCGCTCTCATCGCCGCAGGTGTGATCGAGGAGCGGAAGCTTCGTTATTGTAAGCCTTGGCGGCCTGATCAACACGCTCTAACACCGCTAGTTTGTCAGTCGATTTGCTCAGCCCAATGGCACGGCCCGGCTCCGAGTCCCTGCACTGTTCACATGTTGATGAACCTGAGAAAGAACCAACAAAAAAATTTCGTCCGTTAAATGAATCAGCGGTTCGAGAGCGTCCTCGCCTTTGTCGGTGTTGTTTTCCTTTTTGAACCTTCATTGCGCATCGCATCCTTTCTTGCTCTCCGAGTCCTTGGGATTCGAATTTGGCAGGGTAAATTGCCGACGTATCATGATGGAGCCAGTGGTACGTGTCGAGTCCCATTCAGTTTGTGGTGTCCCTCAGGGCCCAGGCTGGGCATCCCGTCACACCCACCCCGAGCTCAAGGCGTGGAAGCGATCATCACTGACGGGCGATGTCTATCGAATAGATTCTGTCTTAGGCGAGAGAACCGCCCCGCGGCGGCCTCGGGAGCTAGCCAAAATAGACTGTGGATGGCTCTTGAGATCATGATATCACTTTAGGCTTACACGTTACAGGCTCACGTTTCAAGTTCACGATGTGATGCCTATCAGCTCGAGAAGGGAGGAGGGTCAAAACGAAGTACCCCCAAGTTGTTACCAAAGCGCAGTGTCTTCCATAGCAACGGCGACCTGGGCCCAGCCTTTTTTTCCTGTTGTTATCTTTTGATCCCGCCGACACCACTGGTCGTGTTGATCAGTTGGTTAAACGATCAGAAGGTCACAGCCAAATCCGACCACTGAGCATATCGCATGTCGCATGTCGCGACTCGAGGTTCGACAAAGGAGAGGGAGGGCCACAGTTGGTACGACATAACTGTTTGTATGCATGGCGACCCTGCGGCCGCAGTCCGTCCAACCCGCAGCCTCCATATCAAGGTGCATTTCGGAGGGAACCGGGATCGGCAGCCTATCAAACATGGGGCGCCTATCACCACCACTTGCCCCAAACGAACGACCTGGCAGCCGCGATGACACGCAACCAGGCGCTTGAGGATGACGCTGGTTACTTGAGACAGTTTTCGCCCGCATGCTCGAATCTTCCCTTTGATTAGTATTCTCAGAACGCCACGAAAGGACCCAAAGACTCCCCCCCCGTCCGACCAATGATCACCCTCTTGCGCTGGCGAAAGACAAAAACCAACGGGAGAAACAATGACGTCGTCGTCAAGGTGGGTCAATTCCCAACGCTTTATATCCGTGTTGGGACCTGGCAACTTCCGTTCGACTAACCACACCTCTCACCCTTTCATTGTTTCGTATTGTTATTGTACCCGTTGAAAATGAACGTAAGACGGCCGCTGCCACTCCAACCCGCAACGTTCCCGCGTTGCCTCTAGAAATCATCGATAAGATTTTGCAAGAGACGTGCGAACTGCCGCCACGCGTGGCGGACCGAAAGGTGCTAAGCGCGTGCGCGGTCGTGTGCAAATCCTGGCTCCCCTTTGCTCAGAGATTGTTATACCATACTCTCACAGTCGAAAACAATCGCATCGACGTCTCCAGGACCCCCGGCACGTTGGGCCCGCTCACGCTCTACAAGCGCTCCCACCTTCTGGGATTCACCCGTTCGCTGGCCGTTCCCGTCGTCGACGACGACGAGGAATCCGAAGAGAACACTCTGCAGCACGACGAACTTGAAGAGGGTATCCCTAGTACGCACCCGGAATGCGTGCCGATCGCCGAATTTCTTTATCTGCTCGCGCACACTCCCGGGCTACGTCATCTGCGCCTGTCCGTCGTCTGGTCGCGGAAGAGTAGATGTTCGTTCAAACCGTCAAAGTTGGATTGGTTGTCGAGCCTTCCCTTGCCCATCGAGGTATTAGACCTTAAATACGGACGTCCTTTTCATTCCCCCTTGGTCTGTGATCTCGTTCGTATCTGGCCGACGCTCCGAGCCCTTCGTGTACGCACCGACTATGGCCTACCACTTCCGGAAAGACCAAGCGCCCGCCTTCGTGAACTGCGACTTCCTATCACTTCCTTGGCTGCGGTGATCGAATGGTTCCTTCCCCCCATCGCACAACACGATCGGTCCGATCTGCGTATCCTCGAATTATACGAGATCCCGGAAGGCAGACATACCCTTTTATCGGCTCACGCGTCGGCCGTCTCCTCTCTAACGCTCTCGCGCCAACCGGCAACCGGCATTGCGGACATGTTCACGAACTTGGAAGAATTGGTCATCGCGGGACCTTTCTGGAGTGGTCCGCTTCCCACCCTCCCAAAAACGCTGATGCACATCAGGCTCCAAGTTCACGCCTTCATATCTGACACCGTCCTCCCCTCTATCACCGCGGCCCTCGCATCCCTCGGGAACTTGCGCGCATTGTCAGTCGAAGAAGCCCTGGTGATGGACAAGGGTTACCCGGCTTTGCGGCAAATGTGCGAGGCGAATAGAGTTGAGATTTTGGTGAATCCCATGAATCCCTTGCTCGCAGAAACAGTGGTGAGCCGGTCCTTCTCTCCCTTCCTCTCCTCGGCGAATCCTAGCCCCCATTTGCTAATGATTGCTCTTCAGCATCCATACTTTACTGAGATGGACCGCTTCCCTCGACAACATACATTCGCGCAATTCTTCGACTTGGAGCGTTGATGTATCAAAAGGTCCCAGGATCAGCCTGTCGACTCAGGCTGTATGATAAATTGATTGCTAGTTTATTTGACACTTATACAGAAGCCAGGCATGGAAGCACGAGAAGAAGTATGTGCCCACTCTCCATCGCTTCTTTGCGTCATGGAGCGGCACACGGGATACCTTTTACCGGGACTTCTCTCAGGCTCGCGCCGCGGAGGTGTAAAACTTTGTAGAACACGTTCTCTATATTAATTATAAAGCCTAACGTCTCTTCGCATAATGGATTGGTGATTCTCGTCGTAATTAACGGGGAAAGACGATCTTCGTTGTGAACAACTTCCAGTCTTCGCGGACACCCCCCGGCTCAACGGGTCGACTTTGTTACCGTGCGCAAAAGGGACCTGGTCACGGGAGCAGACGGGAGCGGCCCGGAGCGAGCAGGCAGGTTCGATCTAGATCTCGTAGGCTGTCTCAGCTTGAATGTGTCCCAGCGCCCTTGCCTGCCCCCAGCGATCGCGCGCTCATTGGACCAGGACCCGAGTGCCGGCGACAGGTCCTGTGCAGGGGCGTGCCTCACTGCCCGGCATGCATGCGGCTATGCGATGCCCTCCATTTTTATTCCGTAAATTAATGGCGCCCACCTACACCCACGTTTTCAGGTAGCTGTGTCTCGTTCATTGCAGTGTTGAGGGGCTGCCACGTACTGTGCATGTGGGTTCGGTGCGACAGTATTCTCATCATGGGGGGTGAATGAATGAATGGCATTAGTTCGAAGGAAAAGAATGACTATCATAAACATGACCAAATGTCAATATTCGTCCATGGTCACTATAGTAATTTTTTGAATTAGGAAGTGAGATACAGTACTGTACGCCGCGCGTAGATAAATAGTAAGGATCAGTAAGTGAGACAACATATTAGAAAAGATCGACGATAAAGGAGGGAATGACGAGACGGCGGCATGCAGTTCGATGGTAATACAACCACGCTCGTGCAAATAGATAGCTACGGAAACAGGGAGATCGCAAATGAAAGTGGTAGGTCTACACAGATCGTGAATTGACGTAATGGCGAGTATATTCGGGCACACATACCTAGTAATGAATGTATTCGAATCCTGCCTTACTGACGTTGTTGGCTAAGGCCCTGGCGCCAGCGCACATAAATTCCTTCCTCCGTGGACGGCGCATACCGACACAACTCGAAGAGCGAAAGCTGTCGCTGGAAGCTCTCATTGATCCAGATCTGTTCACGAGCTGTCAAAAAGTCAGTTTAAAGTCTATTGAGACAGACAAGGACATAGCCTTACTCCGCCTAACGATGTCAATGGCTTCAGCAGGACTAGCGCGTCTGGACCACATCACTGTCATGGCACATGGTCAGGGAATCAGTGTAAAAATGGGGGACTAGAAGCATACGATAAGCTGCCATGATGGTGGCACCCCGCGAAAGGCCGTGTACGCCATGAACGAGGACGACACCGCCAGAACGAAGGGCTTCGTCGATAAAGCGGCAGGTGTGCGGCATCCAGATAAGGAGATCTTCGTTAGGGTGGTCGTGAACTGGGACGCGGAGGTGCCTTATGCCAGAGTGTGGGTGTTCGGCAGGAATGGGTTCAGTACAAACAGAAACAATATGCGTAATGCGGCGCTCTGTCAAAGAGCGAGTGGATTGTGCCGAAACGAGACTAGGGGGTAGATGGGGGAGAGATGAGTTAGGTCATGGGACAGGGCCACAGAAGAAGCAAGGGTGCAATACTAACTTGCCCAAAAAGAGTCTTCCATCAATGATGACGCTAACGTTCTTGAATCCCATTTCGGATAATATAAAAAAGAGAGAAGCTGAAGAGAGAGAGGTACAGTGTGTCGTAAAATCGCTTGCTGGGGAACTGAAGAGACTCGAGACATCCTGGCCGTATTTTAAGGACGCGACGCAAGCTACGGTCGTTGGCTCGCCCGGAGGGCCTCGGCTACTGTAGAGCCGCGATATGATGTTTCGAACATAGAGCCAACCGTCCTGAACTGGAGGAGCATGCGGTTGCGGTGCTCGACAGGTGCACTGCATGAGGATGAGATTTCATTTACGGCACCCGATCTCACGTGCGCTAATCAAACGAAACGAACAGGAACAGTGAGCGACAGCTTACATAATTTGTTATGAAATTGATTGGCCGGGCCGCCACAGTCGGCTGCGGCTGTGAACTCCCAACCGGTGCAAAACACATCCCGCGTCTTTCCTCGTAAGTATTCCCTCCTCCTTTCCCCCCAACCTACTCCCTACTCCCTACATTGACCGATATGGCCATCCCTGCTTGTTTTTTTCTCCGTTTCCCAGTTCCGATCTTCGCGGCAGTTTCATTGTGAATGTTCTAACCTGTGCCCTGTCGTCGACCAACAATGTGGTATGGTAACAAGAAACCTAGCGACACATCAAGGATCAGGTCGTGCTGCCATGTGATGCATAACCTGCTCTCATCACTTGCGATGGTATATGCGCGCATGCAGAGAAACGATGCTGCCCGCGGGATCCGCACGTCTGCTCCATTCACGTACCCAAAGGAGGCGCTCACTCTGAGCATGGACTCCACGCATCACCCAGACATGCCTCTTCCACGCCCCCCCGCTAAAGACAAGGCCCTCAATACATGTACCCGTCTGCATCAGAGAGCGCAACTGGGGTGGTTAGCTCACGTCACGCATCATTCGGGCGTTTCCGAGCGAACACGAGGCTAATAGACGGGCATGTGCCAGGTGTGAGAGTTTATAAGGTCTTTAGAAACTCCCATCACAGGTGCCCTTCGACCTAAACCCGCACTATTTCACTATCACCCACTCTCCTGTTCCTCGTTTTCTGAATAGAATGTTTGATATCGACATCGACTGGACCACGGTGCGTATTTTGATGGGTGATAAGAAGCTAGGAGAGCGCACTGACACCATGATGATCTTAATAGGATGAAGACCGCAGGCGCCGGCGTTACAAGGCATCCACCATCCACGGCTGGCTCCGTATGTGGCGTGGAACTCTCGCTGGTAATGAAAGGGTTCGACAGCAGGGCCGCCAAGAGATGAAGATGGCACGGGCCATACGTCGGCGTGACAGCGGGAAGTCGCAGACCCCAGGCGGGAACAGCGGTCCATTCTCTCTCTTTCGCTGGGGTAGCTCCAGCAATCCCCGCAATGGACAGGCAGCCGCATCTAACCCGCACCGTCACAAATCGACCAGCTCTAAACACCATCGCAGTCACAGCCAATCGCAGAAAGCCCCCCGCCCTACGCCCAACAAGCGTAAGAGTAGTACTAGTAGTGGCGCAAGCAGGCGACATCATCATGGTGCCCGGCCAGAGCCGACGCGCCAGCGCAGTTCCCACTCCTCCAAGGGCAAGCCATCGCGTCAATCATCTGGACGGCGTGGATAGATAGGTCCGTCTGTCACAGACTCACGGATTCCATGAGGATACCTCATTGTGCATCATTTATGCATCATTTTCCGATATTATGCATTATGCAAGGGGCACTCCGAGTCAGGAACACATTTACGTGAACTTATCAATCTCACTAATTTACCCCTTTGACTACGGACCCTTGTATTTTTGTTGTACGGGTTACTGCACTTCTACATTTTAGTCTTTGCTGTCGCGGATGTAATTTGCATGTCTATATCATGCTTGTACGCTATGTCTCGTAGGTCCCACTTGTCTGGGTGGGCGTGATGTACGGTATATGATCTACCATTAGATTGCATCATGGAATGAAATTTAGGAGAGGAATAGCCTTGTGACATGTTGATCCGAAAAACAAAAGGATCGACTAAGCGATCCGGATCGGATACGGTATAATGTCCACAGCCTTCGGACGCCGTACCGAAGAGCTCTCGGCCGATTGGGGAATGCACGGACGGACGCACCATCGGTACAGATCCGATAATCCAACTCCAACCGCCCTTAACCCTTCCTTCCTTCGCAAGAATGTGGGTCGCGGGTAAGCACGCTTCTCTTCAAAACGCCCATCCCCATCGGACCGAACGTTCGGTTATGTTATGGAGATTCTCCGAATCGGAAAACAAGTGCGAAAGTCGCCAGCACAACTGGGCCGTGGGCCGTGGTGATGATGTCCCAACCACCACTTCTCTCGCGAAACTTGAACTTGGCCGATGTTCGCTATTTTTATCATGCCTTTTCCCAAAAATACCCGACACCGCCTCGTTGCAACGAGTGACCTAGTGACCCGCGACTACTGTTTGTAGCATAAGTGAAAGATCTCTAATGCATCAGCTTCCTGTGCTGTGGTCGCTGGCTCGGGCTTGAGCGCGCAAGCGCTCGATGTGCATGCACATGCACATGTACAATGCTACTCATGGAATGGTGGTGTTGATGTGATGTGATGTTGATTTGCTACGGCTGTAGGTAGGGACAGAATAAGCTATCTGTCTAATTCTAACCCTGACTCTGACATCCATCCCGAGTCCGTCTCGATCCCTCCGAGTCAAGCCCACACGGCTTGGCAGTATCATTATGATCAATAGGCTGCACTGGTTTTCGCGCGCGCGGTGCTCCTGCCAGTGGTGCTTGTTTGCTACAGGGCCTTTTGCACGCGGGACCTGTGGCGGTATTCCGAGCCACACTTCTTTCTCCTTGTGTTTTGGTCTGCTTTTTCGGCTTTGCCAAGGAAATTGGTGGTGGAGTTCGCATTATGTCGCTTATGCTTATGATGATTCGAGTTTCAGTGTTTCAGGTCCGAGTCCCCGAGAGCTCCGAAGTTCTAACGGATCGGACAGGGGTACGCGTTTTGCCATCCCTCTCCCTGACTCTGACTCAACCAAGGCGGTGCTACTCACTGGCAGTACTGGCATTGCTGTAGCATGAAATTCTTGGCCGAGCAACCCACTTGTCCCCATTGACATGCATGCCCGCCTCCGCTTGACCCCCTGCGATATGTTTTGGATTAAGGCGCTGCGCAGCAGCAGCTACACGATGGATCGCCGGGGTCGATCATAGTAAACTTAAAAAGAGAGAAGCGATCAAAGAACACCACAGTCCAAGTATCATACGAATTCGGGGGGGACGGCGTGTGATGATACAGTACGTGGTGCGGGCTGGCAGTGTGGGTCAGTGGCTGGAAAAAGCCGCGTTCACGCTCACAGAAAGACAAACTGTGGAGCGGTGTCAGGGACGATATCCAAATTCTACTTTCACCACTCGCATTACTAAATCGTCAGAGGGCAGCATTGGCAATGCCAGCATACAGTACACCGTACAGGACGGCCAAAGTGCTAAGACCTGTTCCTTCGGCCTCTGTTTTCCCCTGGGCTTGCGTCCGTGAACGTTGACATTGACTCTGGACAGGCCCATTGACGGCATGTGTACATAAACGGTCCAATTACGCTCAGGTTTGTCAATCTAAGCCATGGATGGTGCCCGCCCAACGCCCGCAGGTTTAAAAGTCCCTCAGAAGCACCCGGCTCGGCAACTGCCCAAACTCCGAATAGTCGGATGACCGCACGCCTTTGGCGGCATCCAGCCTTTGTCGAGGCAGGCGACCCCTGCAATTCATTCTTTGTCGCTCCTGCCCTCAGTAAGCGGAATTAGGGCATCCTTACCTTGCCCTTCTCGCCGATTTCGGATCGGTGGTGCGCGCGAGCCCGATTGGACTTTCGCGCTCAAAGTTATGGAGCCAGTGCAAGTAAACACATGGCACAAAGGTGAAACATATCGTCGAAGATGTGTTCATGGAGGCGGAGAAGTAGATGAATTATACCATATTGTACACAGCAGTGGTGGCAGCGGCAACAACAGCAGAAGCATGGGTTGCAGGGGAGAGAGACACAGCTTAAATTGGCCGGGCTAGGGAGAGCCGTACAGTACCTCGAATCATGATCGCACCCAGCCGTGAGCGGCGCCTCGCCCAGCACCATGGCCCCGTTCCTTTTCCACCACGAACAGGGCATCGCGCAGAGTGACGATACGCCTCGCGTCCTCTTCATCTTTCGCTGCTGCAGCCTTGCCCGACGTAGACACATAAGGCCGCGCCCAGGAGCTCCCCGCCGCAGTCGCGGCATTCGTCGTTGTCGGTGCCGGCGCCGTCGTCGTCGCGGGTATCGGACTGGCAACGGGCTTCGGCTTTGGAGGTGGTGTGGGTGCGGCGTTGGATGCATTCATCCAGGCGTACTTGCCCGTGCTGAGACCCGCTGCGTGGCTCGCGACGGCATTCGACATCTTCTTGCGCACGTCTTCTGACATGTTCTTCGCGGTCACGCCTGGCCCATCTGCCTTCTTCTTTTTCTTCTTCGGCCCCCCTTCGGTCTCTTCGGTCTCTCCACTTGCGGTGCCAGGCACGTGCGTGGCGAGGGCGGCAGCCTGTGCAGCTGCAAGCTCCTTGCGCTCGCGCCGGATGCGCATTTCTTCTTCCCGCTCAGCGCGTTCGAGCGCCAGAATCTGCTTTGCGACATCCCGTCGTACAGATACTCGCCACATGGGGGTTCCATCTACGTATGTGGACGGCGTGCGGTCAAATTGCGATTCGGCGCGGTGTGCACTCGCAGCGGCCATCGCAACGAGGAGGTCGTGTAGTCGTGCTCGTAACGCCAGTGCAACATAGTTAACCGAGTCCTCTGGAACCTTGGAGATTTTGTGTTTTGTCCCTATTGCACGCATCGTGGGCCCCAGGAAGCGCGTATCAAAATTGGGAGTCGCTGGCTGTTTTCGCGAGCGATCTTCATACGGACGATACGTTTGGTGTTGATCAGTGCCTCGCTGTAATGATTCTTCTTCTGCCTGTGATGGTGTGCAAGGGCGTGAGCGTGAGAACGATGTACGAGATTGTGCGCGCACGGACCCTCAGATCAACTCCAGCACTTCCTATCGCATCATTGAGGGTAGCAACATCAGTAGTGTCGAGTTGATTCGTCTCCTGACGCTGTACCGCAGCCGTAACTGGGCCGGGGGTCTGTGTTTGTGCCGTTTGTGCAGGGGGGATGTAGGGTTGATAGTGACCATATGACGCCTGTGGATAATGGGAATGCTGGAATTGGGTGTAATATTGCGTCCTATAACCGGGGTAAGAGTAGGTGCGAAGACAAATATGTCTAACCTACGTGGCATGTGCAGACTGTTGTTGTAAGACAGGATCGATGGGAATTTCTGATGAGATTGGGCTGTGAGATTCCCGGCACCCCCAATGCAGATGGCATGATACGAACGACTCGATGTCCAGGCAGTGGGAGTGTATGAAGTTGTAGGGGTCTGAGTTGCTGGGGTTGCCGGCGTGGTAGCAGCAGCTTCTGGCTCTGCTTTTGCAGTGGTGGAGGCCTGGCTCATTGTAATCGACGTACAAGCGGAACGAGATGTAACAGAGGATGAAAGAGAAGTCGGCCCTCCTGCACTTGGTCGTTATTTGGTCCTAGAAAGTTTTGCGTCACACAACGTCGATCAAAGTATCGAGTATGTGTCTTAGCGGAACTCAGACGCGAGTTTCGTGTAAAGTGGAGGGGTCTGGCGAGCTGTCGAGGACAGCGCAAGCGAGGGGACCAGTGGCAGTCGCGTGTTGTCGCGTGTTACTCAGGTGACTGGGGTCCTCTGGGGACAACTTACCGGGGTCCCTATGTATTGGCTACACGTGACGACCGCGTCAAATTCAATTTAAATTTGATTGATCCGATCGAATGCCGAGATCCAAAGCCCCAGCCGTGACTGTGGCGGTGGCGGACTCTCGGAACCGGAACCACTAACTTTGAGCTTCAACTTGCAATACGAGACCTAGAATGATGCTCCCAGACGACAGGATGCTACGCGTTGTTTACGGCCTTGACCAATCGGTCGATCGTTCCTTTGTGGCTTTGCAAATCGGCCGCCGCGGGAATCACCGCCGACGTCTTGCCAGTGAATAGCCTTTCTATCTTGGAGGATAACCTGCTCTCAATCTCACCGGAATGCTTGCAATGATTCATGCTTGAGCCCTCCGATCGAACTGTCGTCACAGAGACTTTGTTTCACTAGCGACAGGCATTCAGGGTCATCATTCCTACTGTTCCATGGCCACAAACCTTCGAGCAGACCCGCAGGTATCTAACGTTCGAATTCAGCAAAAGTTTTCGGCCTACATACATTTGATGAGTTGTATCTTGCGTGTTGCTACCTGTTGGGACGCATGCACGCGGGCTATTCATCCCAGAACCCCTGGACACGAATGCCACATGCGGTAATGTTGTGAACGTCTGATGCTCGGGATGACGAACATGAACATCCGGTAAGCACTGCCCAATTGGCCAACGTTTCACCATCCATTTGCATTTCCTTCCAGTCACTCTCGACACATGCAGGATGTGCCATTACCGCGTGCATATGGGATATCCAGGAACACAAAATCGACCGAAACATAGCCCACTAAAAGGGATGTGCTGAATAGCGACCGGGTTTTCGATACCTTGATGCGTTATGGTTGTCCTTTGTCAAGACCGGAGGTCGGCAAAGTGCCCAGGTCTATGATCAGGGATTACAATAATGCGCACTGCCACGAGCCCGCATCGTATGTCTTGACTGCTTCCGGTCGTATCACCCTCTAGTGCATCAGTTCAAAGCATAACAGACGCTCCAGACCCGACCCAATGAACTCAATCAGGCGGTCAATCGTGCGGAGAGATAGAAATACCGAACGACCGTGCGGGGGCTAATCTAACATATTTCACAGCCAGGACATTGGGTACCCGATTCTGTGTTCTGTGTGCTGTCATTTTGGTCAAATACGTTTCCTAGTCACATTGGATCAAGCTCGTAAAAGCTCCTGTTGTTTATATCGAGTCACTCCAACGGTCTATCCCACCGGTTTGTCTTCAATTGCGACACCCCAGACCCGCAGTCGTAGGTTTCTCACGTCACTTGTCGCCGCAAACACTTCTGCGCCAAGGGTGCCCGTAAGCCGCAAGATGTATTCCTATTACACAGACGCCCAGAACGGCCACGTTGGCGCCCGCCCTGGTACAAAACCATGATAGTCTTATGTGCACGGCCATGGGCTGTGTCGGTTGCTAACACAACGTGTCAAATGAGGCGAGGGCAACACAATGTTAAAATTGTTTGGCATGTGCATGTGGGACAGCGTAGCAGGGCGAAACAACCACAAGGTCAATCTGATACTGCCGGGTGGATTCAAGCGAGGCTGTCCACAGTTACTCTCTTTCGTTATACCATATTCGTCTACGGGTGACAAGGGAAGCCAAAAAGGACATCCGAGATGCCTTGCGCCTCATAAATATGCAACATTCTAAGGATTGTAACCCTAATGGAATGACCGACAATCATGATCGTTTCTATTGCCGTAGTCAAACCGATTGATGCATTATGAACAGTGACGCAAGGTCCACAATTAGAGTGCGTTCGGGAACCAAGTTGAGTTTTGAGATACCAGCCAAAAACGTTGTCTCGAGGAAATATTGCCGCGAGTGAGAAAATGTGCCGTTCGCGGTTCGTTTCAACTTGCCCGAGATTGTATTTGAGTCGCGGCAACGCCAGCCAAAGTGAAATACTGCTTCGGACCTGTATTTCACTCAGATAGCGTTTCTGTATGTGACGCCGCGTGATGCTTTTGTGACCATTGTGTGATGCATAAACGCACAAGCACGTGAGCCAACTCACGTGCGTCAATATTGTACATCATATCTCGATCCATAGCACTTATATCATCAACCGCGTCGCGCATACGTATACGGGAGCTCAGCGCTCAACTCCATTGCAAAATGCAATTTCTACGCGACAGTACAATTACTTCTATGATACGAATTCACTTTTCACCGCGTTATCATAGAGAATAAAATGCCCAATTTGTTTTTCCCCGCGCCCGATTACATATGCTTGCGATAATGACCAAGCTGTTTTTGAAGGTAGCATGTGCGTGCCTCAGGATCATCGATGGCCAAGTAGACATTGCCAACCTCATGATTGAGAGTGAGTAAGACCATCAAGTCGCCAAAGTCATCCGTGGTAAGGTACTCGTCCTTTTGAATCGCTTTGATCGCCGCGGAGCGTTTGTCCGATGGGTGCGCGATAGAAGTAGATGGTTCGGAAGGTTCTGCCTTGATCATATTATTGAGAGCGCCCACCATTTCTGACATCGTGTCCGCTACGTCCTGGATTCCTTGGGCTGCTGATACGCGACGTACTTTCCGTCGCTCATTCCCGGTTGATGTGACACTCTTGCTGCGCTTGCAGGGTGGTTTGGTTTTCGTATCCTCATTGTCCTGATGTACTTAGGTGCAATAAAATCGATATAAACAGATGCTCACAGTGTCATTATCACCCTCGCTCTTGTCCTCTTGATCTTCGTTGATCTGCTCTTCGCGCGGTTTCGGCGTATCATCATCCTGCGGAATTATATGTAATGAGATCGTATCGAGGACGAGGGACGTACATTATCATCCGAATCACTGTCTGAGAATAGTTTCTCTTGGCTCATCGACTCCGCAAGGAGAACAGGGTCGATTGGGATGGACTCCTCTACCTCCGAATCTGCGCCTATCTTCTTAGGTTTGAATACTTTTTCCCCAGATGCGCGCGAGCCGTTCACAAGATCTGCTATCTCATAGTACAGAGGGAAAGGCTTTGTGCGCCAAATCTTAGCTTTAGGGATACCCTGCGAGTATATGCGCATTAAGATGATCGTGTCCGATAATAACAGATCGCTCACCTTGACATATTTGGCCCAGACCTCGTCCTTCACCCTTGGGAGGTTTTTCGCATTGTTCCATCCCCATCCTGATTGACCATGTATCCCTTTTACAATATCGTATTCCTGTTTGAGCTACATATCCTTGTGTGAGTGCGCAGATATCCCAAGCTTGCAGCACTTACTCGCTGCCATCTACTTTTGATGGCCAGAATATCCTTGTGTATACCTCCGGAGACTTTTTCTGAGCCAGTTAATGCGGCCTCGCACGTGACCCAGGCTGGTTTCTTGGGGTTGTTATCGCCCCAGTGGCCCTTGGCCCGCTCCTCAAACAAGGTGAAGACGAGGGTCGCCTCGTCTTCACTACTCCATTTCGTTTTCATTACCTCTTTGTTTTCTTTGTTTTCTTCGCCCTTCATTGGGAGGGAGGAATGAATATTCGGAAGTAGATGAGGACGCGCGATGTATGCACGTATGAGCGGATTGTGTAATCAGCATGTCGGCTAGATAGTGGCCAGGCACCATTACCCCGCATTTCGCATACAACACTAGAATTACGACCGCAATTGCGCTGTGCATCTTTACAACAGAAACCTACTGTAATACAATTATGAGGAATTCTTTTTGGACCGATAATCATCCCACATTGCTCGTGCAATTGCATCCCTTCGTGCAGCAGCTCGTGATCGCTCCACTCGACTGTTGGTGCGCTGCGTTGTATCATTCGTGTCCGGATCAGATTCGATAAATTTCTCCTTGAATAGTGGGTCGTCGGGCCGGTGTATCTTGCTGAAGTTATGGATAACAGCGAGCGCACATATAATTTGAGCCTGAGTCTCGAGGTCGTATTCCTGAGGGAGCATCAGGATCTTGAAGCGCTTCTTTAGGACGCCAAAAATGCGTTCGATCACATTCCTGAGTTGTGCATGCCTGAAATTAAAGAGTTCCTTATAATCCTGAGGCCTGATGAGGATAGATCAGCACGCGCGGTGAGAGCAGATAGAAAATACATACCTATCTGCTGCTTGTCCCCACTCCTTGATATGATAACGTACTCCCCGATATGGAACTAGGAGCGCATCACAATTTGGATATCCCGCGTCGGCCAGATAATAACGGCCCTCCGGGATCGTAAAGTCAGATCCGTGCGCATTATCGAACACTCTGCTATCAGCAGCACTACCCTCCCATCCAGGCAGGACATAGACGAACATCATGTCCAGGGTAGTCGCTGCGAGTACATTCTGGGAGATGTCCCCCTTTCGATTCCGATAGGATGCGCGCAGCGCCTCAGGTACATGCACCGGGATATGCGTGCCATCTATCGCGCCGATACAATCCTTAAACCAAGGATAATACTTCGTATTCTGTCTGATTTCATCAGGGATGGGGAAACTTCTAGTTGGGAGCTCGAGGAGTCCATGATAAATTGTAGGCAAAGTTAGCGCGTTGAGCACGCAATGGATTGCTCTAATCACGCAGTTAGACCTTGTATATCCAATTATCCATGCCTCACTTTGAGATGGTATCAGCGCTACGCTGGAAGCGTTCTTGCAGCCCCCGATTTGATAGCGCTCGATGAGCGAAGTGTAAAAAAATGGCCAGTTGTTCTTTTGCAGATACGTATCGGGTGTCCTTTAGCCCACCATCCTCCATAAGTAAATCCAAAAGCTTTTCAAAGACATCCTTGCTCATTCCAAGTTCGTTGTAGAACCTTCCGTCGTGCCCGCAGAGAAGTTCATCTACCCATTGCTCACCGCGAAGAATTGATGTATGCTGAGGGACTTTCTCGAAGCGAGACGCATACGCCAAGACACTAGCAGTTCCCGCGGCAATAGCTATGGACCCAATAAGCAGTGCAAGGCGCTTTCTTGCATTGTAATCTAGAGGCATTGATTTTGAGAACGTATGCGTATATGTGGGGTAATCGGCTGTCGACTAATGTCGGCTAATGTGAAGCGATCCAGTTGATTAAGGTCGAGATACTATATGCCATTATCACTCACAAATGAACACTTGCCGCTCGGGAAGAGCTCTGTCACTATGTAAGGCACCGAGGGGGGATATTCATACAATGACGCGCCTTCATCATATGGACTTTGCGCGCGCGCCTTGCCCACGTGAGACCCTGATTTGCCTCACGTGCACAAACATGTTCCCCTCACGTGTGCATCCTGATCACGCATTGTCACTTTCCTGTAACGGTCTCCGAAAAAGGAAATATTGATTTGATTCGTGGCAACGGTGCGTTCGGGAAACACAAATAGATTTTCGAGTGAGAAAACTGTATCTCTATCTGGACCCCCCCCAGATTACAATCTCGCGCGAGACAATATCTCGCAACTTTTTTCCCGAACGCACTCTTAAGATCCCAATTCCGTAGGGCGGGGATGGTTGTACTTTGACACTGTCGAGACAACGCGCCGCGACATCAGGCCGTGGCACATCGCAAATCCTGATACATGACTTGGTATGCTGTAGGAATATGTTTCCCCTTATGCGGCCTCTGTAGTGAGCCGGGCCAATGGCTTTGTTTGAAGGCTATGAACGCACTCACAAGAGGCGGGGAGATGAAACACTGTATAACCGAGGATGAAGCGCAAGTCCGTATTCAATTAGACTGTTGATGAGAAGTCCTAACTTCACCGCTAAATAACGTGAGAGATACTGTATCCGGGTGCTTGGTACACAAGAACCTGCAATGAGAGTACCGGGACTAATGTGTTTCCGACAAAACCTGGTGAGGGGCACGAGTTGCCCTCGAATTCTATTCATAGACCTGGGGAACGCTCATTGGATCACGGATGAAGTCACATGTCAGACAGGTCCTCAAATTCTTTGCCAATACTTTACATCTTATCTTGCCACTCTCGTGTCATTTGATGACTTGTAGATAAATAGAGATAGTGATTAAGTGCTGTGCCCAGCATCGCGATGGATCCAAGGATCGTGTAGACGCACTCCATTATGCTCGCAACGGTTTCGCATTGCCACAATTAGGCGCTGGTCTGGTGGTCGCGTGATTTAAATGCCGATTTTGTTCGGGAATTGTGGGAAGCGCGCCTAGATTGTCTGATATGGTCTGACGTTGGGCGCAATGGCGGTGATGTGGCGCGTCCCGGTGATGAGCGACCAGTTTCTGGTATGCTTGGGTGCCGGTGCTTGAAGTTCTCAAGGAATAAGCCAGCCGTGAAGCAGTGCATAGCAGATCTCACATGCACATCGATGTCCATCGACGTTTCTGTGCTGTCACAAAGATTAATAGTGCACAGGTACAGTTGAGAGCTCAAATGAAGGGATCCGTCATCTGTCATTGTGAACGAGGCTAGCACGTCAAAAAATGGGCCCAGGGTTGGCAGCATGGCATGAGGATACCGGAATGGCATCCGTTCGCAACACCATGGACAGTGACGAGTTGGAACCTAAAGGGCTTATACACACAGATACACATGCTTGTGAGAGGTGCAAACAAAGAGAACACGTTTTTGACAAGGGCGTAAACCTTGATGACATAATTAGCGCGTTGGGAGGCGATGGGAAAAAATTACGCGAGAATTTTAGGCTGAAAGGTGAACACGTTCCGCTCAAACCCTCCGCCCTTTTCTTCATCTTCTTTCATCCATTCTTCTTCCTCGATCTCTATAAGTAAGTGGCTGACGTGTCTCCGTTGCCCTATTCCCAGGCAGAGCTCAAGTTTGATACCTCGTTTTTGTGTAGCTTTTTGCTCTTCAAAAAGGAAAATGCGTGAAGTCATTTCTGTTCACGTTGGCCAGGCTGGTGTGCAGATTGGGAATGCTTGCTGTAAGTTTTCAAAACACTTCTTTTCCTGAACACCTTGTTGTGAACCGACCTGAGAACGACGCGTTTTTTTCCATTCCTGTAATGGTCACTGTTTTTCTTCGTTTCACTAACACGCGTGTTTTACAGGGGAACTTTACACAATCGAGCATGGTTTAAGTGTGCGTATCGCACAACCGGGTCTCTTTTTTACATCAGTCATCTGACGTGTTTTGTACAGCCTGATGGCCGCCTTGAAAACGTATCCGAGGCGCATAATGTTGAGGGGTTCAGCACTTTCTTCTCAGAGACCTCGTCCGGCAAACACGTGCCGCGGTCGCTTTACATCGACCTCGAGCCGAACGTCGTTGACGAGGTACGCACTGGCAAATATCGTAGTCTTTTCCACCCAGAGACTATGATCACTGGGAAAGAGGATGCCGCGTCCAACTGTCTGTCCCGTCCCTTCCCTTTGCATATGGTAAAATTGATCGGTCTTTCACTTGTCAGATGCCCGAGGCCACTATACTATTGGGAAGGAGCAGATTGACAACGTGATGGACAGAGTTCGACGTCTGGCTGACAATTGCTCTGGACTTCAAGGCTTCTTTGTGTTCCATTCGTTTGGTGGTGGGACAGGCTCTGGTCTCGGTGCACTCATTCTTGAGCGGCTCTCCACGGACTATGGAAAGAAGAGCAAGCTCGAGTTCAGCGTCTACCCTGCGCCGACACTCGCGAACTCGGTTGTGGAGCCCTACAACTCCGTTCTTACCACACATACCACTCTCGAGCATTCTGACTGCTCCTTTATGGTACTCTGGATTTCGTTCAGACCGTGATCATCGTATTGACCATCACTTGTGAAGGTTGACAATGAGGCGATTTACGATATCTGCAAAAAGAGTCTCGGAATCTCGTCACCTAGTTTCACGAATCTGAATCGCCTCATCGCACAAGTTGTATCCTCAATCACAGCATCCCTTCGATTTGACGGCTCTCTGAATGTTGATCTGAACGAATTTCAGACCAACCTTGTTCCGTGAGTATATATACCCTACTTACACTAGGCGAGTTGGCTAAGTATGACGCAGTTTCCCTCGAATTCATTTCCCTCTTGCGACATTCGCTCCTATTATCTCCGCGGAGAAAGCCCATCATGAACAGAACACTGTCGCGGATATGACCTTCTCATGTTTCGAAACTGGCAACCAGATGGTTAAATGTGACCCTCGTGAAGGAAAGTACAGTAAGTGGGATATATTTCTGCACTTTCATTCAATATCTTACGGGCGTACAAAGTGGCCTGCGCACTGTTGTACCGTGGGGATGTCGTGCCCAAGGATGTCAACGCAGCTGTTTCGTACATCAAGACGAAGAGGACCATTCAGTTTGTCGATTGGTGCCCCACTGGTTTCAAGATTGGTATCTGTAATGAGCCACCCTCACACGTTCCAGACGGCGATCTAGCTCGAGTTGCACGGAGTATGTGCATGTTATCCAACACAACTGCTATCTCCTCGGCCTGGAGTCGGCTAGATCACAAGTTCGATCTTCTGTACTCGAAGCGCGCTTTCGTACACTGGTACGTCGGTGAGGGTATGGAAGAGGGTGAATTCAGCGAGGCGCGCGAGGATCTTGCTGCACTTGAAAAGGATTATGAAGAGGTTGGGATCGATTCTGCTGACGTCGAGGAAGCCGGCGAGTATTAAAGATTTGGGTCACTTGTTTACGAGCATTTTTGATGGCTTACGATGTCCACTGTCAAAATGACGATCATTGAGAGGTTTCTGCATACTTTTAGTTTTCCTTTTCCTAGTTGTTAACCGTTACTATACCCACTTATCATCCTCGAAAAGGGGGTTATCGATAGTCTCACGATCAATTTAAGGAAGTCGCATGATCTTTTGTTTAGTTCAGTTTGGTTCCTCAGACGGCCACAAGTCATTTGACTGTTTGACTGAAACAACAAACAATCCCGACCGACTCCCTGTCAGCGCCAACCTAGCCCGTCAAAAAACCCAGTCAACACGTAAAAATGAGAGAAGTCATTTCCGTCCATGTCGGCCAAGCTGGCGTTCAGATCGGCAATGCTTGCTGTGAGCGTTCTTATTCACTCTATCTATCGCGTGCTCACCACCTCGTCGCTATGCACAGGGGAACTTTACACGCTCGAACACGGTCTTAGTGTGCGTACCAGTAGTTTATCCCCTTTTCCTAATACACTCAACATCTTACAGCTCGATGGACGCGTAGAAAGAAACATCGGCGAACAGCATATTGGCCATTCAACGTTCTTCTCAGAGACGGGCGCGGGAAAGTATGTCCCTCGCTCACTCTATGTCGATCTCGAGCCAGGCGTTATCAATGAAGTCAAGACTGGTCCAATGCGCGCACTCTTCCACCCAGAAAGTATGATTACTGGGAAGGAGGATGCCGCGAACAACTGTGCGCTTCGATCTCAGTTTATGCTGTAGTCGTGTTGGACTGATAAGGGTGCATGTATGCGTGTGTTCTGTGCCCTTTCTCATAGATGCACGCGGTCATTATACTGTTGGGAAGGAACTGATCGACCCGACTATGGACAAGATCCGCCGGCTTGCAGACAACTGCAATGGCCTCCAGGGCTTCTTCGTTTTCCACTCCTTTGGCGGTGGCACTGGATCTGGATTTGGTGCTCTTCTCCTCGAGCGCCTCTCGACAGACTATGGCAAGAAGTCGAAGCTCGAATTCTGCGTTTACCCCGCGCCCCAATTGTCTTCCTCGGTCGTTGAGCCATATAACTCAGTACTTACCACACACACGACTCTCGAGCACGCGGATTGCTCATTCATGGTTCGTACTCATTGGTGGCTTTACTATGCTTGTAGTCGCGATGTTTATGCCTCTTAATTAGGTGGACAACGAGGCTATCTATGATATCTGCAAGCATCGCCTTAATGTCGCCCAACCTAGCTTCACGAATTTGAACAGATTGATAGCACAAGTCGTCTCGTCTATCACTGCCTCTCTCCGCTTCGACGGTTCCCTCAATGTCGACTTGAACGAGTTCCAGACCAATCTTGTTCCGTGAGTCATTTGTTTTCTTTTCCTCACTGAAATCTGGTTTACTGAGTTCATATAGCTTCCCCCGTATCCACTTCCCCCTGGCTACGTATGCCCCTCTCCTTTCCGCGGAGAAGGCGTCGCACGAACAGAACACTGTGGCAGAAATGACCTTTGCATGTTTCGAGAATGGCACTCAGATGGTACGCGGTGTCCCGACCCCTCTTTGTGCCTTGCGCGCTGAACGTTTGCATTTGTAGGTAAAATGTGATCCGAAGGACGGAAAGTACAGTATGTGCAATTACGGGCTCAATATCTACGGATGACATTTGTTGATCTGAATTTATGATAGTGGCCGTATGCTTGCTCTACCGTGGCGATGTTGTGCCCAAGGACACGTCGGCAGCAGTTGCTAGTATCAAAACAAAGCGCACAATCCAGTTTGTTGATTGGTGTCCCACTGGTTTCAAGGTGGGAGTCTCTTGCTCATCGTTTTTATTCGTGCTGATGCTTAGATAGCTCGGAATATGCCACGAACCCGCTGCTGTCGTGCCGGGCGGTGACCTCGCCAAGACGTCGCGTAGCTTGTGTATGCTGTCGAAGTAAGCATCTCATCTCCTCAGTCACCATCAGGGTTTATTGACATGGCGTAGTACCACTGCCATCGGCGCTGCATGGCACCGCCTCGGTGCGTCCTCTTTGCTTCTCCATCTCTTACCTCGTTCTTGAATCCACATGTATTCTTGTTTTCAGACTACAAATTTGACTTGATGTACTCGAAACGCGCCTTCGTGCACTGGTACGTCGGTGAGGGTATGGAAGAGGTGAGTGTCGAATGATGTCCGACCATGTGAATTGGGCTAATTTCTTGTAGGGTGAATTCTCGGAAGCACGTGAGGATCTTGCTGCCCTCGAGCGCGACTACGAGGAGGTTGGTACCGACTCTGCCGATGCTGAGGAAGAAGGAGAATATTAGAAGATCTGTGCAACAATTTCTGCCTGGATGGCACCGTTTCTGTTTATTCGTTTGCTTCTGCTTCTCTCTGATCTGAATACTAGTACTGCTGAGGAATACCCTGCCGCAGCGAGACTGCTATCTATGATACTTGTGCTTCGAGTACTAACGCTTGGTTACCCGTAACTTCAATGCTAACTTACGATTTACCCTTGATCACACCCTTTGCTCCCCATTGGTAAAAGTGGCACTGCTGATCACTCTCCTGGTCTGGTACCGCAAAGTGATCGTATCCATCAAGGATAGGCGGCAGCAGCACCTACACTATCTTGGGATATCAGGATATATGGTTCTCATTCACGTTTGGTTTGGTGTGCACGCAACTTCCCTTCTCAGATCCCAGCCGCAGGCATCGATTGGATGATTGGAGCGATGGGTTATCCTAGGATGCAGATTCCCGCCGCACTATTCCCGCCATACCGCCAAACGAAGAAACAACTCATACGCCTCACGCCTCACTAGGTGAAACAGTTAAGAAGTCTTATTCAGGGAAAAAAAAAAGGTCGGAGATGACGGCAGAGAGATGCCCTCGACTCATCGATGGGACTCCGAGTCAGACTGGCTCGTACAAGACGTTCCTGGATAGGGAATGCTGGCGTGGAGAGGAGACGAGTGTGGTGTAGTGATGCGTGGCAATTGTATGCGTGTTTAACTTTGAGGGTAACGTGTCAATTTTGTCGCTTTTGACTGTCGGGGTTGCCTGTCGGAGTATAAATTCAGCGCGGGTAATGGCGGTGTCGTCCTTGGCCTGTTCTTACGCTCTCAACCAACTCCCTCAACGTCCATCACCGCTACTACCGTTCCCCTCTCTTTAACGACTTCTCAAGACATTATTCAAACATGGGTATGTCCCTATCTCGTGTCCTTTCCGGTCTCTTCGGAAAGAAGGAAATGCGTGCGTCTTTTATTGCCATCTTTTGCCATGTCATCCCACCTCTGCGATCCTAACCCGCTTTTTTAGGCATTCTCATGGTAACGCACACATTTTGCCGGTTCTTTGGCTGTTTCTGACTCTGTGAATATCAAAGGTCGGTCTTGATGCCGCTGGAAAAACCACCATTCTCTACAAGCTCAAGCTCGGTGAAATTGTCACCACTATCCCCACAATCGGTTCGTCAGTTTTTGGGGTTCGGCTGTCCAGAAATAAACTTTTTCCGTTTTGATAAGGTTTCAACGTCGAGACCGTCGAATACAAGAACATTTCTTTCACTGTATGGGATGTGGGTGGGCAGGACAAGATCCGCCCTCTCTGGAGGCATTGTGAGTGGCTTAGTTAAGATATTCGATGCCCTTTTCTGATTTTTATTTTTTAGACTTCCAAAACACCCAGGGTATCATTTTCGTTGTAGACTCGAACGATCGAGAACGTGTCTCTGAGGCACGGGAGGAGCTGCAAAGGATGCTCAACGAAGATGAGCTTCGAGATGCCCTCCTCCTTGTCTTTGCCAACAAGCAAGATCTACCCAATGCCATGAATGCTTCTGAGATCACAGACAAGCTTGGTCTTCAAGGTCTCCGTCAGCGGACGTGGTACATCCAGGTGCGGCTTTTCTCGGTCTCTCGGCATCTTTGTTGGCCGAGCGCTTGTGACTCATTCTCTTGCGCTCCCGCAGGCTGCCTGTGCCACGAGTGGAGATGGTCTTTACGAGGGTCTGGAGTGGTTGAGCGCCAACATCAAACGACGGGTGTAAGCGGTGTGCGGGTTTGACAGACTTGGGGAGAGGGTCGTGGCAAGCTTTGCTATGATCCTGTCTAACCTAACAAAATTCGTGCCTCTCTTTCCCATCATTTTCTGTTGCTGTGCTCTCATCATCCCCACGCTTCTCCCTTTTGTCGTCTCCCCCTAGTGCAGGCATCTCCACCCTTTTTGTCTTATATCGGATCCAATTTCTCATTTCCGTACACTCATGCTGTGCAACCGCTGCGGCGTGTGCGCGTTCAGTTACGCGTTCTGTAGAGCTCGAGCAGGTATCTTAGTCCACATATCCCCCGTGCATGGTATCAGTAATGGCAATGGGAATCCTTCATCTAAAGTTACAAAAAGTGGTAAAAGCAGCTCGCCACCGGTACAAATACAACGTTCAACGACTCTCGCCAGGAAATAGCCTGCCGACTGCCTCTGTCTCCTTACGTCGCTTCTCGCCCCTCTCACGGGACGCTTGGTCCCTGCAGCTCCCTCCGTAGCGTGCTAACTTTTCAAGCAACGCAGCGAGCCTTTTCGGCTTGACGGTGGCGTACGTCGTTTGGCGCAATGATGGCACAAGGTACTCCAAAACCGAATCTGACATCACAATTGATGTCGTCTATATGTGGGATCAATCAATAAGGAAGAAAAGTGGAGGCGACACCCGAGTGCGAGGCGATGTAAAAAGAATGAGGCTTACCGCACGCAGTTCAGTGAAGAGCGAGACGAGGTTGGCACGGCCCACACCGCGGAATTGTTCTTCGAGAAAATCAAGGTCGACGACTATGTTCGCTATCGCGTTTTCGTTCATCATCGCGACGCTTCGATCCGTAAGGAAGTTCTACGTATCCGTGGCGTAAGCGGGGTGTCCTAAAGTGAGAACTGATGGGGGACGGTAAAAACGTACCATGAAGGATTGGGCGATGTACGCCGTCGCGGCGCGATACGCCTCGTCTTTGTACGAGTCACTGATCTGGAGCGAGTCAACGACGGTCGTGAGCCAGTTGACGAGCTCGTAGAGGTACATGCTCGGCGCGTCCTCACGCGTGGCAGGCGTCCAGTTGTACTCTGAGAGCCCGAAAAAGTCGTCGAGCTTCGAGTTGATGAGGGACATGATCCGCGTCGACGCACGCGCTTGGGTCTTGTTGAAGGACGTCGCGGCCGTGAGGTGGATCGTGCCTCCACGCTGTGCGGAGCTAAAGTTATAACATAGGGGGGTAGAGGAATCGTGAGTTGTAGGCGCGAAACGGGGAGTTGGGCTGTGTTCTACGGGAGAGTGCGTACCGAAGGGTGGTTAGAGAACGTTCGAGCTCGGCGCAGGCGATTTCGAAGTGCTCTAGATTGGTGATTATTTGCGCTACTTGGGAGAGCGTGGATGTCCTCGTCAGGTTGCCGCCATAACCGTCGCTGACGTAGTTGGAAAGTATGAGATCGAGCGACTGTGGGGCCGATTCGTTAGCGATGCTCAGGCATCAGGGACTAAATATATTTGCTTACCTTGCTCATCAACTCATCGACGTTCCTATGGTGTTGGGATACGCCCTCAACGAACTGATAAAACCGTTGAACGAAGTCTCGAATCTAACTTTTTGTGAGCATCATAAAGGGAGTCGGGGCACCGACAACATACGTCCTCGCAACAAAGATAGAAACTTTGTGACCAAGGAAAGTTAAGAGGCGTTGGAGCACTGAAACCATGAGATAGAAGAGAAATGAGCAGGGCTAAGCTAACGACAGTGAAGTCATTACCTGGTTAACTCTGCCTTCTCAGCACTGCTTAGCCAGACGACCTTCAAGACAGCGTCCTTCTCCGTCGGCATATCGACATGCATTGGTTGATAATCATCTTGAACCACGATCTAAGAAGCGTGCCTAAGTAAGCTAGCCACAGGCCCTCAACAGTCGAGCCTACGTCTTTGAAGCGTTTGCTGAATTGTCGTTCCAGCAAAGTGGCGTACCTCTCGAATAGGCGGAAAACCGACGCATGTAGAGACGACGTCGAATATTGATATGCCTAGGGAGCCGAAGGGAGTGAGAATAACGCGAAGTCCATGGAAGGTATTTATATACCTCAAGGGTGAGGATGAACGCTATCAGCGTCTCCTTAGCGTACAGATAGCTGTCTGGATCCGTCACATTTCGAAGTGCTCCATCCACCGCATCTGCAAGCCTGGCAGCGATCGCATCCCAGAGTTCTTCTACTTCAGCTTTTGATCGGAAGGAGCCTGTCGTCTGGAGAACGTGCGACTCAATTATGAAAAAGCCGATTATTTGTTCAGTTAGTGCAACTAGTGATAATAATTGAAGAGGGACGGGGAGGATGAGATCTGATTGTGCCTTTGGAACGGTGGTTAGAGGGTGCAATAGAATTTGCTCGGGTGATCGTACCTTGCGGTCAGCTTGGTAGGACTTTCGAAGCTCGTCAAGAGAGTCTAAGGCGGTGTAGATATGGATACTCTGGTATAGAGGCTTGAAGTCTACTTTAAGGGCCTCCAACACCATATCTACTGGCATATGAGGTAAACAAGGTTGACGATAAGAAACGACACGCACCGTCTGTCGTTTCGTAGCTAACAGTCTCCGCGGCACTGCCGACGCGACTGAGTCGTAACATGGGATCCTTCTCTCTGCGGGATCGCCAACGTCTCGTTCGGCTCTCCATTGCCTCGAGAGCAAGTTTCCCCACTTCACCAGTGAGATTACGGATTTCTAACAACCATTGCTTTGTCGAGGCTGTGACAGAGTCCTTGATTTGTCCACGCAGAGATGGAAGCGACATGAGTATATGTTGAAATAATGGGGTCTGGGATAGCGATGACTGAGGCATGCTCTGTATTTCCTCTAAGGACTGGATAGTTGTCAGGCCATATATCCGGATATAAGAGTGAGTTTATCACGCACCCGGAGAGCGCTCCAATACTTTCCTTCCTTTATCATCTCGCCCACCCGGTCCACGACGTCCAAGATGCGCAAACTAGCTTGCAAACCATCGATGGCTTCATCCAGGTTGGTCGCTGTCTTCTTCGATTGTAGCAACGCGCGCTTCTTTTCCGCTAGGCCACGTCCGATTTGCGAGACGGAAGAGTCGAGGGTGCCAATCTTGTCGCGCAGATTGTGTGTGTAAGATTTGACGGTGAAGAGAGTCGAAACGGAAGAAATGAAGTCCTGATAGTTGTCTCGGCATATCGTTTCGATTTCGGCGTCCTTGGACTCGATGAGACCTTGCAGTGTACGGAGATAGGCTTCTTGTTGTCTGTTCGTGTGGATTTGCTTGATTATGGGGCCGAGTTGCTCGAGATTCTCTGAGGAGGAGGACTGGTCGAGGAGGTGGATCTGCTGCAGTTGTTGCTCGACGCTCTCCTGAGTGAACTGTGGCCGTCTCCGAGGAGGCATCTCGAATCGAAGGCCACGTTAGAGAAAGAGGTACCCGCGAATGTCTTGAAAATAATGATGCTTTATTGTACAATGAAATCGTTGTGATTGATGGTCGCCTTGTCAGAGTGGTTACACGCGTGGCGAGGCGCGTCTGAAGCGCGCTCAACACGACTTTGAACCGCCTCACGCACGACCATGGCTGCCGAGTCATCAAAACGGTCGAAATTGATCGACGTGTACGTTTACTACCCCCCATTCTTTGTGTTATTCTTATTCCTGTTGTAGGACATACCAGCAGCTTCACCTTCTTTTATCCGGCTATGAGGCAAACACAACGCCAGAACAGACGGAAGAGATTCTCCAAGCACGCATAGATGTCCTGAAGAATCTCAGAGATCCCTTCGGAAAGCCAAACGCGGACTCTCGAAAACGCGTTGACGACGGTTCAGTCGCACTACGCGATGGCGTCCTCGTTCAGGTTGAACAGGCAGACAAACACTTCATATTCGCCATCAGTGCAAGGTTCAACATTGACGAAGTCGAGGCCCTCGTGCTCTTTCGATCTTTTCTATACAACGAAGGGAACGTACTCCAGCAGCTCGAGTCGAACGGCGATGACGCTTTCGTGCAGCAAGTCGTAGAGGCATTCTCGCCGTTTTATCATTCGGAGCGGCGATGCCTCGCGCGTCTTCTCGTTCCCATCTTCCGTGCGCAGGAAGATGAGCCATCCTTTTTCCATTCCCAAGCCGCTAGAATCCTCCCCCAAATCATTCCAGACGGTCCCGCTTTCGTGAAGGATGTAGTGGACCATTATAGGGAGAAGACACGCGCTCCCCTGGACGCATCGTCCTCGAACGACCCAAGACTCGCTTCTCGCTGGGCAAAAGAAAACCTGCGGGACCAGCTCGTTCTACTTGAGGTACTCTTCTGGGCAATGTGGAGCTTCGTTCCACGACAAGGGCCCATCGTCGCGAAGATATACGAGACTGCGTACGAAACAAACCTCGGGTCCATTCAGCATAACGCGACGTTGCTATTGGACGATGAGGGTGCCAGATTACTGCAAGATTGCGCCGCGGTCTGGTTATTACTCATGATCGAGGTCCTGGAACTCGAGACATTCTCGGACAATGGCAACCCCGAAATATCAGGACCCTCATTGACGGAGGGCATGTATACGTCACATCCTGATTCCCTCAAACGCATTCACCAACTAGTCACATCCCACGGAGACAGCAATTTTGCCGCCGTCTACCTCGCATGGACTTTGATCGTGGCGCGTCTCGAGACGGCAGTGTTAGCTCTTGACGAGTGTCCGCCAGCATACCGATCGTTTTTCGATTCGCTTGACGTTCAAAACGGACGGCCCTTCTCGAAGAATCGGGAACCAGTAAATACTCTGATGCTTCAACGTGTCCTGGACCCGAGTGTTGGGCTTTTCAACCTCCTATTGTCACTCTTAACGACGACACCTGTCTTCGTGACATCCATTGCGTGGAAAACGGATTCTTCCATATCAGAGCCAAATGCGGTGGCTTATCGCTCGGTAGTCAAAGGTACGCCGTATAGTTTCTTGTACCCTATTTATGGCTTACAATTGATATAGGCCTCCTCATCGCGTTATCGGAACTTGTACCTGTCGAACTCATCCCAGAGTTTGATACGTTCATCGACGTTTGGGTTGCACTGCTCGGACAGAGCGAAACGCGCTCGGTAATCGGGCTTTGCCAGCAATTTTGGCAATACGACTTGACGAAGAGCAAAGCTCGTCGTGCCATCCTCGATGTCCCACGTTCGCGTTTCCCAGTTCAATTCACGCCGTTGCTTCGATTACTCGGGGCACTCACCGGTAACGGGTTCAAGGACGCAGACCCCTTGTCCAGTATTGACCACCGTCACCACGACCATTCCTTGATGGAGGCAAGAGCACAGTGTGCTCAAGAAGTCTCATATTTCTTTGAGAACTTGCCGACGTACACACAAGTCCTGCCAACAAGCGCATGCACGGGACCACACGCACTATACGAGAAGGTGCCTGAGCGATATGGCTCCTCTTCAAAGGCATTGGGTCCTACCTACACCAATTTACGCCCCTTAAAGCTCCCTGGTGGAAGCATCCTCCCTGCACGGTCGACGGGTCGCCTCCTTAGTCAAGACGGCGAGGACTTCATCATTGTATCGTGGCAATGTGAACACTCTGGCTGGAAACTCCTTGTCGAGGTCCTATACGACTTTGTCCGGCGCAAACGTCTAATCCATGGGTTATCCGCCCCTGTTGCAAGCGTTCCCGTCGGGATCCGCACGACCTCACAACCACCCGTGGATCTCCGCCTAGAAGATATTGGCTTTGAGCTTGACCCTGATGGGGACAGCCTCGTTGTGGCTGCCGCACTGGACTTGCTCCGCACTGTTATATCGGACAATCAAGTCCTCGCGGCACAGGTTCTGAGCTCTCTCGAAAATAGCGACCAGGTGCAGGCAGCGACAAATGGCGACACCCCAGACCTAGTGCAACTCACAATGCTCATCCTCGAGGACGCACTCATACGCTCTGCGCGGCAACGCCCCGGAACTTCCTCAGAATCGGCTCTCATAACGTCAGCCATGGGTCTACTCTCAGGGCTCCTCTCACTCCCGGGGTATGCTCCTCGTGTGTGGCTCTTTGCGCGTGCGTCGACTGTGTTATTCGATTCGCCACGGAGTCGTAGCGCTATGACAGCCGAACGTGCAGTCGGAACGTACGCGACTACCCAGGCTCTGGTTCACCTCGTCAATGCGTTGTGGACAGAGGCATCTGGTACCTTGCTCGCACTACATGACGGCAAAGCACGACTTATCGAAATCAAGGAGGAGGTGCTCCTTCGCGCACTGCGCTTTGTTCATACGGAGGTGTGGGTCGAGCATGTTGGGTGGAAATACGCACAACTTGGGACGCGCTTCGAAGTCGGGAAGCTTGTGTCAAGCCTGTACGCTGATATCCTCGACCAGGTGCCGCCAGACAGGCAGGGTCCGTTATCAGTCGTCAGCCGAGCCGTCTTCGAGGCGCTTGTGACCAAGGCAACGACATCCAGTATTGAGCCTCTGATTTCTGCCATTACCAGCTTCGGGGCCGTGTCACGCCGAATACGTGCATCGCGCCGCCTCAGCGACCTACACGGATTACAACTTCTTCTCCGGTCCCATCTGCGTGTCATGCGTCTCTGCCTGCTATTCAAACCACGCATGGTTGTGGACGAGGGGCCTTGCTTATTGGAACAAACCTTATGTTCAAGAGCGAGCAGCAGCAACGGGTCCTTTGGCGGAGGGCGACACAAAGCAGATCCTCTCGATGTCCTCACAGGGTTTGTCGAAGACGCAACGACCGATCCCACAGTTCCCTTAGAATCCATCCGCTTATTATATGCGCTCTGCTCCTCATTATCAACTTCACAATTTTCCGCTCCATCCATGGTCGGTCACTTATCTGATCCAGAAGCAACAGTCGCGGCGCTGGTGGGAGTAGCACGACACCCATACCATGACTTGGACGTGCGGCTTGGTGTATGGCGATTTATGACGCTTGCTGTTGAAAAAGAGCCTGCCTTGGGCCATCTTTTCATTGTCGGCTATTTTCGAGCCCCGACAGAGGAATCCGCGGAGGGAAAGGGGAAAAGCAAACGCGTAAGCGCACTCGATGCCGCTAGGGAGATGCTTGCGAGTTGGAACGAGTACTTGGAATCAAACCCACAACTACTTGCAGGTATCTTGGGTTTCCTGGCAGCCGTATGGCAGCGTGGATGGGAGCATCAATCAACATTAACTGGTATCAGGAAGAACGCAGAGTTCTGGGGTCAGCTCGCCGGGCTTGCCAAGGAAGAGATGTCCCCGGCCCCAGAGTACAAGAGCAGCGAGCCGGTTGAAGTGGCTGGATACCTGCGTTCTGCGTACCACGAGAGCATCTCATCGCATTCATACCGGGTACTTTCTAAGGCCTTCGCAATCCGAATCATCGCTCTCGATATCGGCTTGGACCCAGCTCCATCAGCTGGTGAGCAGCGGCCGAAGCCTCAAAGCTACAGCTCTATCGAGGGCATCTTTAAGGTCGAGGATTCGTTTTCGGAGCAACTACATGAGGCGATCTTTAACGCCTACGACCCAACTCTTTACGCAAATTTTGCGGAGACGGCCCAAGGACACTTTCCAGACTTGGCTCTCGAACACTACGAGTCCAGGGAACTGGCTGGCGAGCGCGAGCTGGGGGATGACTTTGCCTTCGCAAGTGCCCCGCTTCAGTTGCGAATGGAGTTGTCCAATGTCGAATCTACGGATACAGCCGTGGCCCGCGCGGACGAGCTTATCCATACACTCTTCTCCATCAACCTCAACCTCTCACTAGCCTACGCATCAACCCAACTTGGCCAGTCATGGCAATCGCTTTTGGTCAAAGTCTCTCCCTTCCTACAAGGTGATATCAAATACCGTCCTGTGGTACTGTCGATTGCGACATCGATATCGGAATGTATAGCTAAAGAGAAGCGCTCTGGAGAAATCATACTCGCGGCTCATGGGGTTCGGTTGGCGATCCTTCTGGCGCTGCTCGAACTGGCGTGGTTTTCGGGTGCCACCTTTGGGAACGAGCCACAAGAAGTTGCTAGCTTCATGAAGGTTGTGGGGAATGCCCACGATATCATCGTGAGCGAGTGGCAGTCACCCATAGACTCCGTGCGCAACGCGACTCATGCGCCATTCCATCGCACCCTACTACAAATCATCTACTTCTGTGCGATGGAATTTCGCGGCTTGTCTCGAAATCGAAATCGAAAAAAAGGCCTCTCCGCGGAGTACCGCCTTATCGCATCCTCCACGATCAACGCCTCTCTTCTGTTCGTCATTGACGCCCTCCGATTTGTCTTTGATGCCGCAAAGACGCGAACGGACACGGATCTGGACGCAGATATGCAACTGTTGGTTGCGGTATTCGAGCAGTGTACTCGCCCAGACATCAATCCATCGACTAGCCACTGGCTGACAAGATGCCAAGAAACCAGTGTCCTCCAATCTAGCATGGAACTGTTCGTGCAGACAGATTTAAGTGGCTTGTCGATACTCCAGCACACCCGGGCACGGAAACAGGCACTCTACGCTCCTCACATCCTTACATTCCACATCGCCTTTGCGAGTATCCAGTCCTCAGCGGAGCGATTGGCCAGCGAAAGGGTTCTGGTCGCCTATAGCAATAGTAGCATGACTATAGCTATTAGTTCCGGTCAGGTTGACGTCACTCTCCCTGAACTTCCAGGCGAACGGAGTCCTGCCCATTGGGCGTATTGCATCATGCTTTCTGTCGTCTCTGCTGTCATATCGGCGCTGGGTTGGCAGAAGCATTTCTTCGAGGCCGAGGCGAGTGGTTTCATCCAGTTGTGCGGGAACCAAATCACGCGATCACTCTCGTGGACTGTCGGCGATCCGGTGACACTCCCTCTAGTCGAAGAAATGGAACGGGTAGTCGGATTCTTTTACTCCATCGCGTCCTCTGCGCCCCCAGAAGGTCACCGAAACGAGACAACGCAGAAGATTTTGTCAGTCTTCAGCACAAAAGCGCTACTCCTCCTTCAGCAGCTCAATTATACGCTGTCGCATCCTAATCATCTTGCCAGCCTCATCGAACCCGTGACGGCAGAGGAGCGCGTTCAACTAGAGAAGGATCACAGCCGACTCCAGCCCTCGCAATCGATCGCTGCCGAAATCGTCGATCCTGTCTCGCGGCCCTTCCTAGCAAAGCTGATGCATCGCTTCTACAACCTTACGAGCAACATCGTAGGAACGCTCATCGCCATCAGCTCTGCAGAAGAAGTACTGCGTGGCTGCCAATACCTCCCTCCACGATCGGCCCTGGTCGTTCCCGTGAGTACCTGCCCAATACCCCATCGACCCACGCGAATTTCCGACGCGCATTAACTCCATCTTTATCTCCTTTGCAGCATTCGAAGGCAGTGCTCGGGGAGCCCGCTTCGATGGGGACCCTAATCGAGCTCGCAAGTAGCACACTGGACACCCTCAGCCACCTCATTGCGCGGCCCGCAGGGCAAGCGCTGACTATGTCCTCTCCCTCACGGCCGTCTGAACGTCCGCTGGACGTCGGCACTGCGATCCAGGCAACGCGTCGTACGGTCGAGACGGTCCTCTTCTACGCTACTACGCAGCTCGCCGCGTGGGTGACGACGCCGGAACTGCTAGATGTCGGGGCTGGAGCGGAAACCGAGGGAATAACTGATGAGGCGGCGGCCGTGGGTGGAGGTGACTCGGCTAGTCTGAGCATCAGCATTAATCACCACGGCGTCGAACGGCGCACGTCTCGACGAGAACCGACGGTGATGACGGAACGTATGAGGAGGGGACTGACGGGGGAAATTTCGAGCGAGTTAAAAGCGGTTCTGGAAAAGGCCCGCACGGTGCTGGCCAAGAGCCAGCAGACGGCTGGAGAGAAGCAGAGCACGGTCGACATAGCGGGCGTTTTGTTAGGTTTCCTCAACCAACGGGTTATCTGTAGCACCTAGTTTTGATTTTACATCTTGATAAGATGGCTATTGTACATATGTAGTACTGTTTCGCCTAAAATCCAATTATCTTAGGGTCTTAGCTGAATATGCCCACTCTGAGGATCGCCGTATTCTCGCCACTCGCCAGAAATATCATCCATTGAATATCGAGTCCAGTTTGAGGCCTCTATGTAATCACCATCATTTCTAGAAGTACTGTAATCAAATCCATCATTCCACCACATGCATCACCAGTCGTGCGCAGTAAGGACCGCAGTCCGACGGCCGCGTCGCACTAATCCCCCCTCCACGGACGACACAAAATAATCAGTTATACAACAACGTGCGATCAAAAGGCATCACATATCCGAACGTAAATTATCGTAACAGCAGGATGAGGGTGTCGGTGATTGTGAGGCCTCCTAGAGACTTTCGGGTACAGCCATCGCATGAAGCGGTATCCGAAACAATCTAGGCATGGCATGACGTTCCTTTTGTCATTCATGCCGTGGTTGACAATAGGCATGGAGATGCTGTCCTTCATACAAAGGCAAGAAATGCTCAGACCACGTAAGGTCAGCCGGCCTGTCACAGCACCAATTCCAATTGGTCAGTCATCATGCAACGCTAACAAAGAGTATTCCTTTCGAATCACCTGGCCGGATCTTCATCAACGTTGAAACGACGGAACAAGTAAGCAAAAGCGAGGTAGAGTTCGCAGTATGCCAGGCTATTAACCGATACGTTTTGAATTCATCATGAACCCCGAAAGATTTCGTCGCTCACTTTATGCCGAGGCAACTACGCGGTCCTTTTGAGAAGCTTACGAGGTAATTCTCGAGGGCCTTGGAGTCTGACTGAAGCCACCGGTCGGGGAGAAACTCGTGTGGTTGGGGGAAGACCTCTTCGGAATACGACACGAAAAGGGCACTCTGGCTCACAACTGTCTGCTGACGGGATCAGCTATGAACAAAGGAAGGGTGTACGTGAAACACGGACCCCGCCAGGTATTCTAACGCCGGAAATTACGGCACCAGGGGCTGGCACAACGCGTGGAAGGCCAGCGGGAGTAGGTGTGGCGAGACGCAACGCCTCTTTGATGACGGCACCCTGTTTCATTGTTTAATCCAGTGTGAGGTATAAACATGAAAGAACTCGCCAAGAAAGGAAGCTTCTCGATGTCTTCGTAGGGCGGAGGTTGGTCAAGGACAGGCCATGCGTTGCGCACTTCATCCACTAGCCTCTGCTTTGAGTCAGGATTGCGCAGCAGATTATAGACACCGATCATGAGCGTTGTCCCAACAGTATGAGTTCCTGCCGCGAACATAAGTTGTGCCTCATGTCGGAGGTGTAATGCTGTGGGAGTAGGGCGTCCCTTGTTGGTCTGGGGGTCCAAGAGCTCACTATACAGGATACGATGTGGTGCGTCATTCAATTTCTCGGGATTTTCCAAGACGCTTTTGATCTGGTCCTCGAGGGTCTGAAGGATGTTGACGTTAATTGTTAATCTTATCAGACAATAGGGTCGTCATTTGGAAACCTACCTGCCTGAAAAGCACGACCCCACCCAACCTCGGGGAAGCGACCTTGAGGAGCCAATTCGGGGTGTTGTGTACGAACCAAACAAAGAGGGCAGAGAACTTGGTAAATGTGACAGTAGGCATCGCAATGTCGACTCCTTCGACAAGATTTCCATGGAAATCTGGGAATGACATTTGGTCGAATGAAGTGGAGAAAAAGAAGGTAGTGATTGTGTCTGCACTGAAGCACTGGAAGCCGAGATAGAGATTGCTGGATTTGCCTGTACAGGGCGGGGGTTAAGCATGCCAGTCAACGGGTAGTAGATTGACTGGTATGGGCTCACCGGCGGCATTGTGTTCTTTGAGTACGTCACAGAAACGATCGAGCTGGCAAACCAACAAAGTAAGTGAGATGCCCAAAGCGGGCATGAAATACTCGTACTCGGGCCCGAATTACGTGCTGCAGTTCTAAAACGGCTCTTTTCGAAAACATATTCGAAACCAAGCTCCTACGCTGTCTCCATTTATTGTAATCTGTCTGCGTGAAGAACGACTCGTCCATGTCAAAGGCGCGGTAAAACAGCCTGTCCTTGTCCCATTTGTTCTGAATGTTGTAGATCTCGTTGTATGCGCTTGGTTTTGCGAAGTGTAGCTGCCACCCAAAGTTCGGTTGTCAGTCGGTCCGGTCTTTCTCGATGAGCGCGCATCGTTTACCTCATTCGGGGCAATTCGTATAATGTCACCTGTTCCAAGGCCGAGTCAGTTCCGCAATCAGAAGAGAAGCGGGCAGGGTCGAGGGCTTACCATACTTTTGATGTAGGTCGGTGCGCAGGGTAGACAGACTCACGCCCCTGATGATCTCCATGTATGCAAGCCACCACCTTGTACATGCTGCACCACGTGGTCCAGGGAAACGAGAAAGGGGGTGAAAGTAGACGTTATAGATAACGCGGAGAAGGCCATAGAGTAGTAGGCCAGAGGTGAATACCACAACACCCTGTTGAAAGGAGGGGATCGAAGGATGGAAATCCATGGGCGGCACAGGTTTCAGTTACACCTGGAGCCGGCTAGGTGCTTATATAGGGGGAGGCAATCATGGGCGCGGACCAAGATGGAAAGCACGGAATTCTTATCGTGACTTGCTTCCACCGCCACGTTTCGCCTTTCCTCTATCAAAAGTGTCAAATGATTAAATTCCGAGGATCGAGTTCAGGTTATGAATATGAAAATCCTATATGAGGTCATTTCATGGGGATATATCTGTAAAGTACCTGCGTACCTAGTACATTCACCAACGCTTGTGCGCTTTACTCCCAACGATCGTTTCCTTGGCGTCTGTCACCCCTGCGTGACACATACGGTCCTCGTTTCCCTTTCCCACTCTGCGCAAGGTGGCGGATCAGCATGGCGTTTGTTCGCATCTCACGTTATCCCCACACCAATACAACGTTGGAACGTGCCGGCCAAAAACAATTCGCGCTAAATCTAGTACTCAACTTTGAAACTCCTCTCGAGCCTCCACCTCTCCGGCCCCATTTGGTTATTGACAGTGATGATACTGGGTTTCCGAATCAAAAAGTGAGCACAAAAGAGGTATGTGGAACCAAAGCAGCGCAGCACAGATTAATGGCCGGAACCCATTCGGAACCGGATCCCTTCTTACCCGACCACCTGCAAAATTAAATATATTTCAAGTTATTTGGGCGTCTGTTAAGCTTAATCCCCTCCCAACCCTGGGTCGAAACTCGAAACATGTAACTGACTCAAGCGCTAGGGTATCACGGTCAAGGCACAACGTCCTGACGGGTGTCTAAGAGTCTCCCGGTTTGTAGGACAAATGGCCCTTTGGACAACATGAGCAGGACATCAAGGAGAACGCTGATGGTTTCAAAGAGGTAGCAGAAGCTACACAATCATAGCCAACAATCCAGTCACTGACTTGGCCGAATGGTTGCAATTATTGTGGTTCACAAATCCACAGTAACCGCGATCGAGCGCCGACTGCCAGAAGACATCATCATGCCCTGACAGAATGTGGCGCGTTCTCCATGGACATGACCCAGATCAGCGGCAAAGCCCACCCGAAGGTCCGAATCCAGAACACTGAAGGTACGACGGCGCACAAAATCGGCATTCAAGGTCGACCGTGCTGGGTTAGCTCGGACACTGTAATCCATCGATCGGTGCAAGATAAGCAGTATCTACACTCGGAATAGTATTGTCCTGTATGTGAAGTTGCCTGGTTGATAAAGTAGAACAGAATCGAGGACAAAGCCAGCGACGGATTGAACACATGGCCGCCAGAGAAGACGGAGGTGCTGGAGAACCATGGAATCTGAAAGGCCCTGAAAGGAAACTCGCCGCATTATCTCGACAAATTCCCCGAGGTGAACCCGTCTTGTATACAGTATAAAGTATGTCAGGAACTCAATCGACATCCTCAGAACCCGTGACGTTGTATTTATTAAAAATAGTCGCCAAAATGTGACCCCTCGCGGATCATTCCAAAAGGTGCCTTGCATAGCAAACTGTTCATCTCTGTCAACAGGACAATATTCTAAGCCGGAGGTGGGGTTCTATTTAAATTGCTACTTACCACAAGTGCCAGTGTCGCTTGTCAGACGGTTATAATGCGGTGGAGATTGGACCCGGGTTGCACTGAACTGCATCATTCCAGGGGGAGATTTCGAGCCGTAAACTATCTGATCTGGAACATTTATGACCGGGTGGTTCAGGGCTCGGTGCGGAGCGCGCGTCATTCGAGACGGGCGCGATCAAGGCACCCGTACATCTGTTTTCGGAAACGCTCGGCACGCGCGGGACTTGTGGTGCGCTAAGTTAGGCCCCGAGAATATTTCAGTAATTATGCGCATTGTTTTCGCATTGTTTTCGGACACGTGTGTTACATGTACCTGCACTACTACGCCATCCATCTTTGATATTGTTCAACCATGTTACCCAGCTCCTTCTTACACGCGCCTACGCGTACCTCAATTCGGACACTCAGGGCAGAGGCAGGGTTAGCCTCGGTGGTCTCGGTGTCTGAGGCCGCAGCTGTTTCGGGCCAGTCTTTCAGTGGTTTGTGTGTTCTTTTCATTCGGGAGATGGGGATAAATAAAACAGTTCTTCGTCGCAGTATCAAATCAAGTCGAGCAACGTCGAGCTTTCTGGCGATGTCAACTGAGGACCTATGGTGAACTGAGTTGCAACTCCAGCCAGTTGAAGAAAGCCTGTATCTGGGTTCCCAGTCAATTAACGATCTCTAACGATATGAAGAAGAGATCGTTTCGAAGCTGATTACTTTGTCCCAATCCCACAGCTAGTGCGGCAGAGGATCAAGGATGGCACCTTTCTCCGCTAAGATGTTTCGCACCTGCTCGGATGCTATCTAAGAAGATACCAGATATTGAAATGCTAATCGCTGTCTATAATCAAATTGGTCAAAGTCTGACAGCATTACATGGTCGTAGGTGGCGTGAGTCCCCGTGTCAAAGCAGCATTTTCTCCATTCTCACCACTGATGAAAATTCATCAAAGAAACACTTGGAATATATTAATGTAAAGCCACTAGATGCTATGTATTGGACTTTGTAAGATTTCACAAGAACTGGGCAAGGTATTTGGACTGGGCGATTGATGGGTGGTGATCGATGGCCAGGTGAACCAAGTGAAGGCTGAAGCGTTCAGCGCTCACTCAGCGTGAGTGTCTCTGTACCGTAATGTGATGGAGATGACCTGAGCGATGCTGTCTTACTATGGGACAGTCCATCTTAGGTTGACTCGGAGTTGGCCTGTCCGATATTAAGCCAGAATCACATGCATATAAACTTACTGATATTGATCAATAGGGCAGTCAGCATTGTTCCCACCTTGTCACCATCTGCTGCCGTGACTGTGATCGAGTGGGAAAAGAATGCGCTCGCCGTTGAGAAGCAAGCTTCCAAGTGACTCCGATCTTTGCGCCTCTCGTTGCGCAACTTCGAGTTCAGACCACATGTAGTAGGTCTGAAAGATCGGAACCCCAGATCTTCGTCCTCAACTCGTTCTCCACGTTGCCCTTCATTCATAATCTTTGGTTATCTTCTCGATTTCCCGGGGTAATTACCAGATTCTTAAATGAGGAACTCGAAGGGGGAGAAATTTATGTGATGTATTCCGCAGTACACTATCCCCATTCCTGCTCAATCTATGTGCATCTTTTCCGAGTACCTCGCGACATCGACGATTCGAGGGTGTTGACGTATTGGTTGACGACGACTACAAGTGCTGCAGCTACGTGGGAACACTGATTCTTAGCGTTCATTTCCATCGTTCGTCCCGACGGTCACCCATCGTTCATGTTCATGATCCGAAGTTCAGGGGATCCCAGTGACAGCCTGAGGCCACGGAACCAAATGGATGGACGACAGGCAAATTACTATAGTACTAGTACCAACAGTATGATGGCCATGATGGAAAATGACAGAACCCTATCAATATTAATCTGATGGTCGTTGTGCGGCCAGATCTTAGCTGTTGTGGGTTCGAGTATGGTTTTGTTCAGTTCAATAGGCTTTGCATCCGAACCACCATTCGTCGGCGCCTGTACGGGCCTGACGACACAGTCAGATAGCTCAGTAAACGGCGCGGGCGCATACTAGATGGGCTACCGTGACTATGGCAGCACAGACGTTACTCCAAGAGGAAACCAGCTGTGATTGGCGCACGTGCTACGAGGATTGGTGTTCATGTATCATACCATAGGACCAACTGTGAAGTATCTTATCTATGCGATATTTGTGCGCTCAGGCGTTGCATTCCAGACCCACTTTCGACAATGGCAAGAACGAGGAGCTATGGCATTCCTTGAGCACCCGTAAAAAAAATGTCCAACGCAGCTGATTCAAGTTAGTTATAATTAACATCACATGGTCTCAGTTACCCCGAATTACTCCATGGGCCCAAAATAAATAAAATCATCGAACATGAACATCAAAATACCAAGGTTGGCACGAAGGCAAATACACGGGTCATATCTGCAGTACACATACGAAAAGTCTGTATGGACGACAATGTGACCTTGGAATACCAATATTAGTACAATAATGCAAGGAGGGCGTGCTTGCGCCATCATACGAATAAGGAGAGGATCTGCCCAGGGTGACACTTGGTCAGTGAGAAGAAAGATAAACGAGGGCGGTTAATCTGTGTTGAGAGTGTACAGATGGCTCAGACGCCATGTTCATTGCGCGTACCCCATATTAACGGGCCCGCCACCAGTAGCCTCGTATCCGTAAAATGAGTCGTCCGAGCCTGTGGCTTGCGCCTGGTTATAATAAGGTGAATAGTGGTACGTCACGGGAGGAGCACCAGCCGGGTGGGAAGCGTTGGCCTCGGCCACGAATGGATGTTCTGAAGGCACAGAATGCTGTATACTCGCACCGGCAGCAGAGGGCGGGTATGGGATACCGAAGTCCACCGACGGTGGAAAACCGGGGGCAGAGCCAGACCCACCGTAGTGGATGGAGCGGTCGGGGTAAGCGTCCGGGGCGGCGTGGGTCATGGCGCCGGTGTTGGCGAAGACGTCAGGGGCGCTTGCCCCATGATGATGGTCGTCGTCGATGGTGTGACCACCAGAGGAATACTTCTCGAAGAATTCATCGACTTCTCTCTCTTCGCGCGCGCTGCGATACCGGTTGAGGACCATTCGGCCAGCTACTATGACGGCAAGAGCAAATGCGAGTCCGAGCATGCCAAATACCACGCCGACGGCGCCTTTATTTGCGAAAAAGCCTTTGGCGGTGGCACCGGCAGTTGGCTCGGCGGAAACGACGGACTTGGCAGCAGTGGGGTTCGGAAAGGCGCTATCGGGAGTGGAGGAATCAAGGAATGTGATGCTCGGTTGTTGGTTGGAGACATTATTCGTCACGGAATTGATGGCGGTGTTAGATGAGGTCGGGACGTTCGGACTAACAAATGGTCAATGATTGGCGCTCGAAGTTTTCATGTTTAATCAATGAGGGATTGAACGTACGAAGAAGCACTCTGAGAAGTTGATGCTGGGGTGGAGGTCGGTGCGACCGCGGACGTGAGCGAGGCCGAGGGAGAAGTGGAAGTGGCTGACGCGGCCGGTGCGTGAGACTCAGAGGACGGAGGTGGACTCGACGCAGGAGATTGATGTTGGGAATCGGATGTCGGAGAAGGTGAAGGAGAGGGGGGCGTTGGTGACTTTGCTGGCGTGTCGGATTGAGAAGGAGTAGCCCCAGCGTTAGTGACTGTTCCTTGTCCAGTGGCGGAGACGGCAGGGACAGCAGCTTGAGGGAAGGGTGTGGGGGCTCTGCCATGATGCTGGAGTGCGCGACGGTGTCGAGGGGTATACAGATTTCGCCTGGGGAAAGAGTAGACTATGTCTCGAACGGGGTTGGTGTCTACGATATTGTCGGAACCGAGTACGACAATGAAGGAGATGATGCAAAGAGCGACAAGTGAAACGATTGTGAGGATGCCAGAAGGACTCCAGCGCGAGGACGGCATCCTTGGCACTGTCTTTCTGGCTTTTTCGCCGTAGAGAACGAAGGAGAAAAAAAAAGAAAGCGAAGGGCAACGACTGAGACACTGTCGCCGTCTATCAACTGTCCCAGCCGTGACGGCAATCACAAGGCGCCGTTCCTGGAGCCGACACTCTATTAGTCACCGTTCACAACGTCGCCGACAAACGGAAACCGGAACAATGCTTCCCCTCCCCCCAGCTTTGTCCTCTTCGCCTCAGGCCTCATCCTTTGACCTCTGCTATCGTCACTTCCGAGTTCTCAACTATGCACTGTCATTTCTTGGTCTCCCCCAGTGGCAGGAAAGAACCGATGGCCGATGGACCGTCCCGGAAAGCATTCCCGAAGCGCTCTCTTGTCGCCTCCCACGCCTGTCCTACTGTCTAGCATAGACGCTCGCCCGCCTAACCTGCTTCGTTTGTAAAACACAACTCGGCTTCCCCGTGCGCAGCTGTGTCGAACCTCTATCTGCTGAGGTACCATCGCGCCTCGTACTGTATGCGAGTCGGCCTGCTGACGGGGTCGTGGTGGACGCACGACGCGAGACGCGAGACGGCCCTCAGACGGGAGGGATGACAGCTGTAGAAGCGTGCCTCCCGAGTGGCGCGCAAATCTCAGTGGCGATCGAGAACGCTTGCTAAAATGAGACGCATAAATTGCTTGTTGGGAAGATCAATTCAAGTCATCTCTTTCGTCTATAATGAACAACGCGGTGCACATACGGATTTAGTTGCGAATGGGAATCCCGCTCATTGTCACACGGTTCCCAGGCCCGCTTGTAATGTGGATGCAAGACAACGACTAGGCTATGCGAGTGCTATGCGGATCTTGTCCCTCAACTTGAGCTCGGGGATCAGCAAGGGTCTTTCTGTGCAGCGCGGCGAGTTGTTGCGGCCCGTATCTGGCGCGGGTACGGCAACGGTGTAGAAGTGGAGGATCCACTTTTGCGAAGCTGCCGTCGCGGGTGCACTCCCAAAGCTGAAGACTGCCGCACGCAATTTAGAAGCCGAAAAACATCTAGATCTCGTTCGAGACCTCAACGATTTCAGGCCACGCAAAGGGTGACTTATCTCTTACAGGTTACGAGCAAAGAGAGCTCTAGTCGCCAACAGACCTCGATGCTAGGGACAAGTGGGTATCTATCAGTGTGGTAGGAAATGTGCCGAACCACGTAGTCAATGGTAGGTTTTGGCCTTTACCACTGCCGTGCCATGAGGGCCCTAGAAGCCCTTGAATTCCGTTCACGTAGAAGGCACCTCTGGTAGGCCAAGCATCATTAACCATCTTTTCTTTGCCAATACGATAACGCTGTTATGGCGCTACTATGCCATCTCCTTTGTTATCCTTAGTACTTCGACCCTTTTCTGGTGCAAATAGGACTGCAACTCTTCACAAGAAAAGACTGGACTAAACATCTTAATAATGTGTATGTCTGTAAGCAAATCACTTGTTTTTCTGTATTTCTTTACTATTGTGCCATATCATAATATTGCCTTATGTGACCTTTTGCTGAATGCCCTTATAGATAGGATGATCAATGGCAGGTATTACTGCTAACTGGACATGGTGGTCATCACTTATCATGAGCTATTTTAAGACAATTGAGTAATTTGTTCACCACCCTTATATGTTAAAATATTATAAATGAGATTACTCAAACAATCAGAAATTATGCATTTCCTAATTATTTCTCAGATATCTTGGCATGTAAGAGCTTATGATATAGAGGTGTCAACAGATTATTCAATATTCAATTGTCTTTATCTAATTTGATCCTGTTAGTCAGTATAATAATCGACTCATAAGCACTTAAGTCAGTTATAAGCAAAACTTGGCTTATCCATTGTTGCTTGTCCCGAGTGGTTGAAAAAAGTACCCCGATGTTGGTTGACGTATAAAAACAGTCAAAGAACGTACGCAGCATTTTCTGTTTCTTTCATGCTTGTGCCAACGCTATTTCTATTAAATTAAAAAGCAGGAATGGATGGACAACGTTCGTTACTCCCTGACGCCATGGTCGGCGGTCCACGCTGACACGCACCACAGGGTATCAGATACAAAAAGAACTTCGGGCATGGCTCTCTCCTCCTGACCCTTCCATTAATCATCATAATGTACGCCAGACACAGCACGAGGGAACCGCGACGTGGTTCATTCAAGGCAGCAAATTCCGAGAATGGAAGAAGAATGGTTCGATATTGTGGATCTGTGGCACTCGTGTGTTTTTTTTTCACTTGTTCTACCTCCATACACTCTGACTTCTTCCCCGATTACGCAGCGGGTGCCGGTAAAAGCGTACTTTGGTATACAATTCAATTGTCTGATCCCCACCATGCATTCATGTCGTTGTTCAGTTCCGCCATTATCGAGGACATCCAGAACGTGCGAGAAGAGACATCGGCCTTGGTCACTTATTTCTACTTTGACAACAAGGACATCTCCAAGCGCCATCTCCGCGGCTTGTTGGCATCCCTCCTCTTCCAACTCACTCATGACTCTGATCGTTGTCAGGATGTTCTTTATCAATTGTATGAGAAGCGCCGCAACGATTCCAAACGTCCTAGCGAGGCAGACCTTGTAGATTGTCTGAAAACTATGCTCAGACTCTCAGGACAACATCCGATTTTTATCATCATGGACGCTTTGGATGAATGTCCAAATGCCACTGGAACCCCCTCTGCTCGCGACGAGGTGTTGGATTTTGTGGAGGATCTCGTTGGGTCAAGCCATTCAAACCTATTTATTTGTATAACTAGTCTGCCTGAGGAAGACATACAGGCAGTTCTGAATCCCTTGACGTCTGCGTCATGCCGCATGGCCCTTCACCAGGAAAATGCTCATAGGGAGGATATTCGTCGTTACGTCCGCTCTATTGTCGACACAGATAAGGCAATGCGGAGGTGGACAGAATCGGACAAACAACTTGTTATCAACACGCTCTCGGAACGAGCCAGCGGCATGTGAGATCCCACTATTGTAATACGTTAATCATTGTTCATTGTTTCTCGTAGGTTCCGCCGGGTATATTGCCAGCTGAACGCCCTGCGTCAATGCTTTCCCTCGAGCGTTCGGAAGATTCTAAACGAATTGCCAACGACATTGGATGAGACATACGAACGGACATTGGAAACGATGCCGAAACAGAAAAGGCAGCATGCGCATCGGGTATTTCAATGCTTGGTCGCAGCTGTGCGGCCGCTTCGTGTTGAAGAACTCGCAGAGATATTCGCGATCAACTTTGACGAAGGCACAACCAATCTCATGGAAGGCTGGCGCTCTGAAAACCCAGAAGACGCCATACTTTCCGCGTGTTCCACTTTGATTATCGTGATTAACGACATCAATAATCAAAAAATTGTTCAATTCTCTCACTTTTCGGTGAAAGAATTCTTGACGTCTGATCGACTTCGGATATCCGAAGTCTCAAACCTTCGCCACTACCACATTCCCCTAGATTCCGCCCACACCATTCTTGCACGAGCATGCCTCACAGTGCTGCTGCAGCTGGACGAGAACATTAACAAGAAGCGTCTCGCAGCATTTCCTCTGGCGTTGTACGCTGCTAAGCACTGGCTTGTTCACGCCAAGTACGAAGGCGTGGCACCACAAATCCAAGATGTCATGGAACAGTTATTCAACCCAAAAAAGCCTTATCTTGTGGCATGGTTATGGATATACGATGTGGACCGGGATTTGATTAACACTCTCACTGGTCGTCCGTTGCACCCCAACGCAACTGCGTTATACTATGCGGTGTCATGTGGACTTTGTGGGCCCGCCAAGTACCTCATCTCTACGTATGGTGAAGATGTCAATGCAAAGTGTGGATTTTACGGGAGTCCATTGCACACAGCGTCGAGGAAGGGACACCTCGATGCCGTATCTCTATTACTCGATCATGGGGCCGACGTGAACATAACAAGTAAAAGCAAGGAAACACCCCTATGCTCAGCATATGCTGGTCGACACCTGAAGGTTATGCAGCATCTTCTGGAGCATGGAGCAACCGTGGACATGCAGTACAATTCGTTTGGACGTCTAACCCATAATGCATCGTGGGATGGACAAGCTGGAGTGCTACGCTTGCTTCTAGAGCACGATTGTGATGTAAATGGAATTGGGTTGTTGAACCAAACGCCATTGCACTTGGCATCAGCACAGGGACACGTGGACGTCGTGCGGATCCTCTTGGATCACGGGGCAGATGTCAATGCGGTATCCAATCTTGGAACTTCTTTGTATCACGCATCGCTCTTTGGAAGACTCGAGGTCATACAGGTTTTGCTCGAACACGGAGCGGACGTACACATCCGGGCACCAGGTTATACGACACCATTCCAGGTGGTTAGACGCAATGGATACACCCAAATTGCACGACTGTTGTTGGGGCATGGTGCATATGTAGACTAGCGTTGCTGCGGCATGCGCTGACGGTAATGTACTTGTACTAGTATAGTGCCCTACACCTCATTTAGATTGTCCAATGTCCAATCTCCATTAATATCCAGTTACATTATGAAGGTTACTTGATACGGGTACCAACCCGGACATGAGCAAAAGACTCAACAATGAAAGCATGATGCCCATCTGATGTGTAACGGGAAATTTGAAAACGCAATCTTTATGTCACCCTCCCTCATCTTAGCCATCAACTAGACCACAGTACCATTCGACAGTCTCTGGTAATCGAAGAAAAATAATACCAGAACTGACCAGCGTTTGGGATCCGAGTCAATCATATAGAGCACGTTCCAGAGTCTGTATCGTAATTTGTCCTCTTTATTCGTCATACCGTACACGATACACCACCTTCAAGTTATGCGATATGCGGGCTCCCGCGGAGCAAGCTGTCGTCATGACCGACGCCTGTCCAGAACACCTTCGCGGGTGCCGCAGCGCTCTCCCTGACGCTCAAGTCGAAGTTCTGCGGGCCCGACTGCCTTGCCTACAGCTTGAGGAACTGTTGATCATCCAACTTGAGTTTCCCTTGGTCGGATGTCAGGCTCATGAGCTGCCTAAGGCGTAGGCATGCGCTTACAGCTGCAGAACAGAGAAGGGCAACATGGGGGAGCGGTCGATGTTAGGAAGAGGTTGATACAGGGCGGATGGGGAAGGTCAAGTCCAGCCATTCAACCAGTTACCGGAAATCACAACTCTGCCAGTGATTACTGTGTAAGATCGGAGTGTGTATAGGAGGCACGCGTGTTAGCCTCAGAAACGAGCACACACACTGTAAACACGTCGCCCGAGGAGCCCGACAGTCGGCACCGGCCCAAAATGTGCAGGTAAGGCACCACTCTCCATTCCCGGGAAACCGGCATCGCGAGCGCCGAGCGCACGTCGCGCCCTCAATATTCCCTAACTTTCCTCTCTTCTTCTCTTTTTACTTTAGACTCGGCTTTATCTTCGTACCTGGACTCCTGCCCCTCTCATTAGCTCGTGCTTGGTGTCACTCCCTTGGTAACTTGATTTTAGTGTACTGCATGTAAATACTCTTTGTGTGAAATTGCATGGCCACACTCTTTCACTGTTTCCCGCGCTACACGGCGGCCGCGTGGGACTCCTCTCCTCTTTACCTTCCTTCAAACTCATGGGCGTCGCTTGCATCATGCAGGTCGCATGCCTACAGAAGGAACAAAGACCTTGATTGTAGCTATAGAGATAAGACTCTCGAGGCGCGTCGCTGCAATGGGAGTGAATAATGATAATAAAGCAGTTGGTACACAGTAAGAGTCGGAAATTTTGGGCCAATGCTTTGAGCATGGGTTTTAGACGTTGGACAAGAAACATTATATACACCAACTGTCTTGAGTCACCTTGGCTGATCATATATTGGGCTACTATTACGGCGATGAACGTGTTGGTTCCCGCATTTAAATGCCACGATCTCCCCCAGATTGTTCAGAGCTAGTGATGGAGCTAATATTTGGAGACATTTGATGTGTATATATCTTTACACCTTTCTCCAAACCAACTAAAAACGATGAAAAGAAAAACCCAGCTGAAGATCTGTAAGGTAACAGAATAGTTTCTTTTTATTTTGTACAGAAAGGGCGGCCGTAGCAGTAGCATAACAGAAAAGAGACAACTGAAATTTTGGAAGGTGGAATAACTTATTACAGCGCAAGTTGCACAACAAAAGAGGGAGATGGAGAGGATTGCAATCTGGGCCATGAGAGTAGTACTAGTAGCAGGTAGTCAAAACCTGGGGTTATTATGGAGAAAACTTGGACTGAAGAAAGTAGTAGGAGTGGAACGAGTGCGTGAGTGACGCTCATGGTAATTATCGCCTCATTTAATTTTTTTTTTCGTTTATTTTAGTTTGTACCGTTTTACTTAACATCACATTTAATAATTCGGAGTTTCAAAATTTCAAAATGATTACTTAAGATAATGAAAATTTCAAGTCAAGTTTTCTGAGCTGAACTATGCGACCGAAAGCTCTCGGGATTCATGCCTGCACGAAAGTAGTCTTAGATCAAGCACTACACGACAAACTAATTTAGTCTGCGTCCCATGAGGAGCACGTAGCCGATCCACGCACATTGGCGTGATACGCCCTGGCTTCTCGTACGCGAGCACGTTCATGCATGTCACCTAGAGGCCATGTCCTCCTTGGATGTCCTCTGCAGCTCCACCAGCTCCGCAAGCTCCTCGAACGAGTCGAGAGGGCTCGTGCTGATCGCAAGCTGATGATTCGGTAGGTAATATCCCGACGCGCGGATGAAATAAGATCGTCAATGTAAAGCAAAGGGAAAATTGGACGGGTTCCCTACCGTCAACAACGTAAATGAAGGTCGTGTCCCTCCCGAACCCGAATTCGAACCCGGGCCATTTACTGGCCGTAGTCCGCGGAGAATGAGCCGCGCGCGATGACCATCAGTGCTCACGATTGCGGGGATGAGTCTAGCGCCTCGTCAGGAACATTGTCCTGTTGTGCCTGATGCTGTCCTGCTGCGGCTGTTGCTGCTGTCGTCGTTGTAAGGGTGGTATCATACTGGTGGCGGCGGCGGGGGATGTTCGTCGCGGACATCCGTGTGCCTGTGCTTATGAGCATGCCCGTAACCATGCACAAACCGAAGCCCCACAACGATGACGGACACGGCCATGTTCCCAGGCAATGTTCCCAGTCTATCCATCGTTTGTCGTGTCTGCGATGGGAGGTATCGAACCACGCTCACCTGACGGGACACCAAGTTCGGTAGAGGCAGGTAGTGCTGTCGCTGGTGGTGAGAACAAAGGCGGTGCTGGTGCTTCGCCCGGGCACGGCATCCCATGCGCGACTACCATTGACGGGAAGCGAAACATATGCCACAAGTTGATGCTACTGCCAGGTCTGCGCTCTGGACCTGCAATTGTACGGCGAGTTGTTATCTGTGTCGCAGAGGGCGGCTGGGATGGTGGTTAAGGAGCAGGTGGCGAATCCGATGGGGTCCCCCTTTCAAGTTGACGATCGTCTCCAATTTCCGGTACGTTGTCGGCTGATTGGTGATGGTCAGGAAGGTCGTCGTCATCGGGTGGAAGCACCGGAAGACTCTCGCCAGGGTCGAGGTCCTCATCTGCAAACTGGCAATTGTATGGTGCCTCCTGTGGGTAGAGGATAGCTTTGAGTATTATTGATGGTCTTTCGGCCCGAGAAGAACCTAGGAAAACGGGCGGCCTGAAGCCAAGTCAGAGCCAGAAAAGGGGTGAGAAGTCGAGCCACCATCACCATGATTCACGATCATCACGGGAGATGATATAACGTGCCAGAGATAGGTCCTGATCCGGAACTATCTTCAAGCCTCAAGCCCATTTGGAAGGCTTGCGCCATATTCACGAGAAGTTGCGTGCGTGGGTCAACCGGCGTGACCAGACTTGGGTTGAGAGCAGGCTCAAGATCGAGAGGTGGGGGAGATACTGTGGCTGGGAATACATGAATGGTCATGGGAGAGGAGGGACGAAGACCAAGACGATCACACAGGCTAGCCCACGCGTTGTGCATGTGATTATGAGAAAGGATGTCTGCATTCACGGTGGGTGTGAGGGAGTGGGTGGACCTGACTCTGACTCTGGTCCTGGTCCTGGTCAGATACGGGTGAAGGAATGGATTGCTGAGAACCCTAAACACCTGGAGTATTTGGTAGGCTGAGGCTGGTGTTCTAGAGAAGTTCAGAGGAATCGGAAACAAAGGAGCCGGCTGCCGTGGCACGGCAACACTTAAGAACAATCATGTCAGCTAAAATGTCAACATAGGAGACTACAGGGCGCACCCGAGGAAGGTTCCAACTAGACTATATCGATACTCATTGGAGAGAAGGATGATGGGCGAGATGCGGGGTGGCTCTTCCGGTGCGGGCAAATTCTGCGACGTTTTGCTGGTGGTACTCGATTCTTCTTTGGTCTCGTCCTAAATTGCCCCAGTTCTTGATGGTTGGGACTCAGCGCAGCGTAGGAGCGACACGGGCGCATGGACCGAGCAAGGAGATCAGACAACCTCCATGACTGCCACTCCCCTGCCGTGGAACCGAGGAGGCACAGCGGGGCAATGCATCGCTGTGTTTTGATCCTTATGGCTAGAAAACTTCACACGCATGCACAATGCCCTGCACGTTGGCGGTAGTCTGGAGGGACACATAGCTGGATTGGGAGACGCTGGAGTGTCTAATAACAGGATGAGAAAGGTAAGACCCTCACAGAGGGTGTGTCTGGCCCTCTTTGCCTTGCCCTTTTGGTCGGTCATTGGAGCATCCGATCGTGGTTCGGGATCTCCGATATCGTGTGTGTTCCTCATGGTTCACCCCCTTGGTTTTCATCCAGCTCGGGATAGTTGTGGAGGGTCCTTGCCGAGTCACTCGTTTTTTGGCGGTGACGGTCAAGGATTCAGCGCTTGTGGGCGTTGGAAGCACGATTTAGGCCTGCTTCTTCGAAGGGATGGCCGTTGAGGATCCAAACGGCTGTCGATGGGGAGCGCAATCTGAGGACTTCCGCCCACTGCGCATTATAGGAGGAGGATGAGGGAGTGGGGAATCGCCAGCAATGCGGGTTGTAGAAGATCGGAGTCAGGAAAGGGTTGGATGTAAGTCGGGACGATGACGGGAGGCTATTTGGCTCATAGCGAAAGAGGTTTGAAAGTGGGTGCGAATCGGCGCACTGCGCTGAGTTGATGGCTTGACGTAAAAGGATACTGTGAGAAGGAGAGAGGCAACTACCTCAATTAGTTGTACGAGGGGAGGGAGTCTGGACAAGGCACATAAACAGGACAATGCTCACGGGTCTCATTCGTAACGTCGTGGTAATAATACCACAGCTTTGCAAACATATTCAGTCCGCAAAGCTACTCTAGGGTCGACGTAGCGCCCACTGCAGCACCGTAATCGTATGTCGGTGTTGATCTCATGAAGAGGGCCAGAACCCACTTCAAACGTACATGCTCGTATTGGTTGAACCCGAGAGGGACCAGGCCCCGCCCACGCGACGGTGGACGACGAAAAGGTGATACGAGAAGGGGCGAGGTGGGAGGGAAAAAAAGAATGATAGGTCCTAGACAAGCGGTGTCTGTCAGTGTCAACGTCAGAAAAGGGACTAGGATGAAGTGATAATGAAGATATCATGGTAGGGGCAAGGAGGCAGTGCGAGTGGGCGGTGTAATAGGGGTAAAGGCAATTTCAAGTAGGCAAATAAGCTTGAAGGCACAAGAGGCCGGGGGTGAGGGAAGGGTACGGTGAGTGGTAGGACGATGTGTTTGGGTGGGCCGACGAGAAATATTTGGTCATTTGAAGATGGTGCCGGGAGACTGGGAGATAATCACACGCGAACAGTGTAGACAACCACGACGAACCTTCAATATTAAAGATGGTGCATGCTATATACATAGTACATACATAGGGGAGATGAGAGAAAAATGAGTGGAAGAGACGGTTCGAGTCGTCACCGTCGTATTAAGTAACGGTCGTGAAGCGCCTTGACTGCGCCCTATGCAAAATGGTAATATGTGGGATTCCGATGCAAGGCGGTGCACCGCTTCCTTTGATGGCATGACGAAAGGTTAAATGGCTAATCAGATGTGAGTGTACGAAAGGAACGTACTTTAGGCGCTGTTGATAACATCCATCCACCAGAGGCCCGCGCCAAGCACGGCTAATCCGTGCTCCACCTCAGGAGGTGTGGGCTTAGCGGCCCCAGGGATCCAGCCTCCAATCAAGCTTGCCTAATTGCGAAGCCGTACGCACGACCTCAGCAACCGCCATGGTGAGAATGTATTGAATAGCGGCGACGTTCTCCCCGGCATTGTCGATCTGATTGAGGAACGCCCTCACATTGTAAATCCGATAAAACTCTGCGTTAAGTTCTTGGTTGATGCCGTGTGACCTCCAGTGCCCGTTGAATTCGCCCAAGCAGTCTCCCCTGTAATCGCACTGCGGGCAGAATAGCCAACAGGGTAGGTGACGCGTCTGATAGTGGATGTCAAGGTCTTGACGACTCCTACTGGCCCACCTACATATGTTGCAGGTGAACATTTGCCCCTTGAAGATAGAGTCGAAGATGTGTCAGAGCGCTAGCCCGAGTATACTCAAGGCATATCATACGTACGAGATATTGTCGGTGTGAAATAGGTATGTGGATGTACGTTCGTACGTTCTGTAGGGTTTGGAGGAGATGAGAAAACCAAAGGGCTCCGAAAATTTTGCCATTTATTTTTGGATTACACTCCACTAATGATGCATTAACGGGACGAAAAAAAAGAGAAAAAGAGGAGTTTGAATAGTCACGTAGTCACAGCTGGTCGCGGCGCATGTAGGTGGGGCCCTTCGAGGGCGAGGGCGAGGACTTCACTTCGTCAATTAGCACTAACTTCGGATTCATCGACCGGTTGTCAAGCATCACTTTCGATCGCATCGTTTCTTCTGCTACTCGAACGCCTTCAATTGCCCGAGTGTGTCTTCCATTTGAGTGGCGAGCCTCGGGTTCGGACTTCGGACGTACAGGACTGTAGGTTCGTTGCCTTGAGGCTTGCATTAAGTTGCATACAACGTCGCCATGATGTTCTGGAATGTCCGTCAGAGGGTCTTCTCGCGAGGCCTGACTTCCACCAACACGGAATGCATGATATCAACGCGTCTGGCGAAGTAGCCAGCGTCTCCTTTCCAGTGGGACATTCTATGTTGAGCGTCTATTCGTTTTGGCCCTCCCGAATTTGTCGATGGTGGCTCACCTTTGAGACGTCAAAATAGGAATCTTCATCTCGTGGCCCTGTTCCTTATGGCCTTGTGAATATGTGAGTCTTTAATCTATGGTGGTATGTTTTCGGTAAACGTACTGTAAAGTGTACTATATCATGGTCATGATGACAGCGAGGTGTGTTCATTCGATTCAGCCTCGGCCTCGGAGTTTGCATGTGGGCTTCACTGGCGTAACTCTCGATGAAACCAGGCAGCGCAACGATGAGTTTGTCCTCCACCAGACATCTTCATATTCTCAAAGTGAAGAAAGTTATAGTTATGGATACTTTTGGGGTGAGTTTCTGTAGTATACTTAAATAGGTTATTGCAGGCATGATGCTGGCGAGTTCCTGTAAAGCGTGTTGTCCAACCTCAGTAGTAGCACGCACTACAGTAGTAAGGCGCAGAGTATTAACAGGACTGTGTCATAGTTCAGTCTCGACAGCAAAGACTACGATTATGAGGCTAACCTATGGCGCGCAACGCCATGGCTACATACAAGCTACGGCGCATACAACGAGTTAAGATGTAATTACTGACTTCAATCTCGACATAGAAACCGAGGAGTCATTCTATGAAGGTGAGATAAGGACTTTTGCATATACATACCAAGCAAAAGAAAGTAGGGGAGAGGGTCCTGAGTGTACATTATGAGTCCGCAATCAAACCGGGTCCTTTGTCTTGCAGCGAGGATTTCTGAGAGGTATATTGACCCAAGGGGAAGTCTAGGCAAAGCAGAAAGGGGGGATGACGGAGAGATAAGACGAGGACAACGAGGATACCAACGCCGCCCAATAAGGCAGGCAGGCACGAGGCAGTGTTACGCAGGTGCAGTACTGTGCAGCGCAGGCGCTAAGAGACGGGACGAGTGCGGAAGGGGATGAGGCCGAGAGGACAACGCGGCCGCCGGTGATCGTGCACGAAAATGGGACGAAGAGGAAAGACGGGAACGACATGAGATGGTACAGAAAGCTGTGCTACCACGATCCGAGTCCGAGGAGGGGGAGAGGGATAAAAGTAAAGGGGGCACGCGAGGTTTCGGAGGACACAAATCGGCTCCTGCAACGAGAAGAGCCTTTTATACATCAGTGGCGATCTCTAAATCTAGCCTATGAGGTCAGTCCGCAAGGCGTAAAGAGGTCGTTGCAGGCGCGAGGCCCAGACCACAGCGCTCGCGTGGCGATGCGTATTGAAAATCGAGCCAAGAAAAAAGCTGAGATGGGTAAACTGAATAGAATCAGACCAGAGGAGAATGTGAATACAATCCAGAGCGTGTGGTCTATCAAGGAGGAAGGTGTTAGGACAAATGAGCATAAAAATATACCAAAACTGTAGCGGAAGCGGGAGCCTGGGAGCCTTAGTGGAGCCTCTCAAAGAAGCAGAACTCATATCGGGTCACACCTACAGCCATACTGGGGGGAAATGGCAGTTTGGGCGCGCCAGATCTATCTGTTTTAAGGAAGATAGCTTCCTATCTTCTATTATAGCCGAGACTGATGATGTGGCATGAATGGAAGTCATTTCCTGTTGTGGCTTCGTAGGCTCACTTGCTTTGCCAAACATCAAACAGAAATGAGGGATTCAAACTGGAAGGGAAACGCTCTTACTGTAGAGGAAAATTTCCGCCCGTTGGGAGGAAATGCGCCCTCATAAATAAATGAGAGCTCTCCTCGGCCCGATGCAGGTATCAGTGTTACGCGTCTCAAAAGTGGTTGGGAGTTTAATAAGTGTCACTAATAATAATTTAAAGATCGCGGGCACAAAATCTCTGATTTTTTGTGAAGATAGTTTTTAGCCGTATGCTATTATAATAGACTCCAAAAGAGAATGATGGGAATCAGCCATGGATGTGTTGCGATATTACCAACATTACCAGAGAAAATGAAATGCCTGATTTAAACAGCTCCGGATTTGAGTATCACTCCGTGAAATGTCACCAAAATTTACATGAATGATTGGAACATGTAGGAGAAGTCTCATTCAAGATCCCAAGGGATCCAGAGCAATGGGACAAAAGATATGAAGCTTATATGAAGGTTTGAGTATATTGAGTGTTTTAGCGCGACAAGTGTGATTCGGACATTGGACATACTTCAAGGTCCGAAGTTCAGCACGATGTGTGTTAGCCGTCCTCTTACTCCTGGGGGCTTCCGTCAATATTGTTCGATACGACGGCGAGCTCTCAACTGCGAGCGTAGCACCAAGCGCTGGCGTGCTACTGTATTTGTAATGTCAACAGTGAGTTTATGTTCCATGAAGGTGGTGGTTTGCGCAGATGGCGATGCCCTCCCCGCTAGTCCCAACTCTATTGGTATGTACCCCTTCCACGCACCCTCCTCACGTGATAACCCTTTCCCTGTTCCTTTCCGCTTTCTGTTCGACCCTCATGTGAGCAGGACGCACACAAATGAGATGATATTCTCTGTCCTATGCCGGACCAAGGCAGTAGGCTTCATGACGCTCGTCGCGATGCTGGGCACCTTCCTGATCGGCTGGCGCCCGCACGACCTCGATACGGCAGAACAGTGGCGTAACTTCTTCCCTTCGCCGCGGGCGTCAGCATGCCAGTGCAACTTGGCACGTGCTTCGGGTGTCCTCGGTGAGTACCAGGTTTCTCTTCTTACTGAAATGAGTAGGATACTCATGCGCCCGATGGCATTCTTGGCAGTAGCCGGGCGGTCGTGTATGGGCTTGCCCTGGGCGACAAGGAGCAGATGCTCCCCAGACTGCTCGCGGATGCTGAGGTCACGCCCAGGCACGGTGACTACAAGGGCACCGACGAGATCTGTGGGAAGAGGGAAGCTGCGCTGGAGAAGGCAGAGACCTCAAGCAGATATATCAAAGCTGTGAGCTGGGTTATCCTCCGTACAGAACCCTGGTGGGACTACGACTATATCACAGCGATCGAAATTCAATCATTTCCTGACGAATATTTAACTACGCCGCAAATCTTCCTCCAATTTGGCTAGGACTATTCAAAGAGCTGCGGGCTGGCCATCGGCACTGTGGTGGTGACAGGCATAATGCGATGTGCTGAGCGCTGTACAAATCAACCGACGCTTGGAAAACATGACCACAAGGTGATGGACGATAAGAGGGCGACACCTCCACTGCGTCCACCAGATTTCACCCAGTCTTAAGGCTGGTTCCTTTATTCGATTCGTACCTGGAAAGTGTTTCCATCTCAAAATTTGAAAACATGGTCCTACCACAAAATCCTCAAACCTCAGCACATCGCCAATGCCGAATGTGCAACGTTCAAATGCGGGAAAGTGTGTTGCATAAATGAGGGCCTTCATCGATATTTGGCCGATGTTTAGGCCACCATTACCACTTATCTTCTGTTGATCTTGTGACCTTTCTCGAATGTCGCCATGTGAAAAATTATCAATTAAATTTTCTTCTCCGCGTGCTCCGCCCACACTTTATGGTTAGTGCCAAAAGGAGACAGACAACACAATAATGGGGTCTGCTAAGAGCGGCAGAGAGCCTGTGCAGGGTCGTGGCTAGCCAGGAGCTTGGTATGGCGGTGGTAATAGTATCACAGACCGAAAGCATTACCCTTTCAATAATTGTGCTGGTTGAATCGTGATCTTACTTTTCTGAGCCTAGTCAGCGCCGCCACAATGGAAAAAAAAACGATGACATAAGGGTGATGTTAAGCGAGGCTAAGCGAAGCGTCACTCCAACTCGGTTACCAACGACATGGGCACTTTCTGGTTCGGCTCCGACAGCCCTCATCCCTCCTCGACGAGTCGAAGTTGTTAGCAAAGTACTCTAGCGAGGAAAGGCTTTTCCAAGGGCTCTTCTGTATGCGATTCCGAAATGGGCTCCTGGATTGAATCACTGAAATGCAAATAGGGCCCCGCCTGACCACTTTCGCAATGCTAGCAATAGCTTTCCAATGATCCCCTTCCTCCGGGTCAGTGACAGGGCCTGGTCCCTTTTATGGGAGAAAGCAAACAGTCATGGCGACAGATCCACATGATTTTCCATCACCTTCGTACCACACAAATACTGTGTGGATTTGACAAGTAACACGTCCTTGGCCTCGGCATAAGGGTTGTTGTTATCGTCGCCTTCTGTTAATTAGGCATGCGTGCCTCGGTATGCCTGTATCAGAATCAGGGTGATGTGGGAAAGCTGTGGCCTTTTTGCTCGCGTTTCAGGTACTATTTTATAATTAATGTCTTTCCCGGGAGATTAATCGACATCATCATTGCTTTCAGCATCATATAGAGCGTAGTAAGTGTGAAACACCCTTTTGCATATTGCGACCACTTATCTGCGTCTAATCTCAGTCAACTACAGAATCTTCCTCTCCTAGCCCATTAACGAGGACCATAGATTGGATTATATGTCATGCAGATCAATAGGACACGAACCTGTCCCTCGCAAGTTGACTTGAGCTTGTGCACAGCTCGGCGTCTCCAAGGCTGAAACTAGCCGCCAGTGATTAGACTCATTTCTCACGCTCTCTGCGCCCCCAATATCGAGCCAAATATCCTGAAAAGCATGGGGTCTCCTCGTGTATTGGCTAAGCTTGTTGATCGCCCGAATCCCTTTAACGTATTGTCGCCCACGACCTGTACTGTTCCTAATTTCCTCTGCCAACTCTCTCCGAGTCACCATGTCTACCGCCAACCAAACAGCAGGCTCATCACTATCTAAAGATAACTTTACTGCTATCTTTGAAGCCGCCTCGAGGGAGTACGAGAGGGTCACAGGAGAATCATTATGCACCCATCCCCTTGCTATGCAACTCGACGGCTGTAACAGCTCCCAGGCCGTCTCGAGCGTACTTCGAACACAAGTCCAGGCTTTCAGCGAGTTTCGGAACGGCGATATGCAATTGATGGCATGGTTAGACCCGATAGTTCGTATCCTAATTACATTTTCAGGAACGCTTGGAGAAGGGATCGGACTCGTAGGCATCCTATTTATTCCGTATTATCGTCCTTCAATATTCGGTTTTCAGCCATTCTCGCCTGGAAAAGCTATCCTTACTGGGATCGGTGTTCTGCTTTTGGTAAGCTCCCCAAGTCCCTTATTGTCCATCATTCAACATTCAAATCCACAGACAGCAAGCGATGTTATCGCAGACTACCATAGACTTATCGGCCTTTTCAAACGGATTCACTTCTTCCTTCGACGTCTGGACAGTTATACCGGAATCCTACTCACGGAAGAATTCATAGTGTTGCTCGGGGAGATCATGGCGCAGATCCTTTCTATCCTTGCATTTTCGACAAAGGCGCTAACAGAGAGACGGATGAGTGAGTCGACCCATATCCTATGTCTCTTCTTGGCTAACTATGCCCAAGAAAAATTCCTGAAGAGGCTCATGGGAAAGACAGACATTGCGGATGCATTTTCACGGCTTGACTCCCTTACAAACGAGGAGGGTCTGATGGCATTGGCGAAGAATTTGAAGGTTGCACATCACATTCAAAGAGACACGAAGGACATCAAGGTGCTCACCAAGAAAATCGATCAAAATATGAAAGTGGCTAAAGAACGTACGCCATGGTTTCCTACATCTTTTCACGCACGTACTAATCCTATCTTCTAACATGTCCTAAATTCAGGAGACGAAGAGCAACAACGTTCGTAATTGCTCGGTGACACCACCGTTGGCCATTCAAGGCTAACATACACATACAGGGGATCAGATGCCAAAGAAACTCCGAACATGGCTCTCTCCTCCAGACTCTTCCATCAAACATAACAATACACACAAGGTTCGGCATGACGGGACCGCAAGGTGGCTCATTCAAGGCAGCAAATACCGAGAATGGAAAATGAAAGGATCATTATTGTGGATTCAGGGCAATCGTACGTTTCCTCCACCTATTCGGCATTCATGGTCATTTATATCCTTTCCTCTCCCTTGCAGCTGGTGCGGGAAAAAGTGTTCTTTGGTATGCTGTTTTTCGCATGTTCCTGTGATATGAAAGTCATGTTGACCATCAGCTCCGCTATCATCGAGGACATTAAGAGCATGCGGAAAGAGGGCCCCCCCTTGGTCACCTATTACTACTTCGATTTCAATGACGCCTCCAAGCGCCATGTCTATGGCTTGTTGGCGTCCCTTCTCTCTCAACTCAGTCATGACTCTAATTGTTGTCAGGAAGTTCTTGATCAATTGTATAAGAAGTGCCGCGACGGTTCCGAACATCCCAGCCAGGCCGAACTTGCGAATTGTCTCGAAACCATGCTCAGACTCCCCGAACAATGTCCTATTTTCGTCATCATGGATGCTTTAGACGAGTGTCCAAATGCCACTGGAACCCCATCTTCTCGTGAAGAGGTGTTGAAGTTCGTGGAGGACCTTATCCGGTCAAGCCATTCAAACTTGTTCATTTGTATTACTAGTCGCCCCGAGCAAGACATACAGACTGTTCTAAGCCCCTTGACATCTGAATCACGTCGTGTGGCCCTCCATGAGGAAAGCGGGCATAGGGATGATATCAATGACTTTGTGCGATCTTTTGTCCACACAGATAGAGAAATGCAGAGATGGAAAGAAGAGGACAAGGAACTTGTTATCAATACGCTCTCGGAACGAGCCGGTGGCATGTGAGATACCTCTGTTACAGTACCCGATTACTATTGCTCATGCCCGACAGGTTCCGCTGGGCATTTTGCCAGCTCGACACCCTACGACGATGTTTACCTTCAAGTATTCGGAGGACTCTGGACGAATTACCTCCAACTTTGTACGAGACATATAAACGGGTGTTACAAGAAATCCCCAAAGAGAAAAAGCGGCATGCGCTTTGGCTCTTTCGATGCTTAGTCGCAGCTATTCGGCCGCTTCGCGTCGAAGAGCTTGCAGAAATCTTCGCGATGGAGTTTGACCTAAACACGACAACTACTAATTTCAAGGAAGACTGGCGCCCTGAAAACCCGGAAGACGCCATAATTTCCTCATGTTCCACTTTGATCACCGTCATTGATGTCGAGGGTTCCAAAATTGTTCAATTCTCCCATTTTTCTGTGAGGGAATTCTTGACTTCCAAGCTCCTCCGGACTTCCGAGGATAGAAACATCCGCTCCTTCCACGTTTCCCTACATGCCGCCCACACTATTCTTGCGCGGGCATGCCTTGCGGTGCTACTGCAGTTGAACGAAAACACTGACAAGAAGCGCCTCGCAACGTTTCCTCTGGCATTCTACGCCGCTCAGAAATGGGTTATTCACGCCCAGTACAAGGGCGTAGCTTCGCGAGTCCAAGGCGCCATGGACCAGTTATTCAACCCAAAAAAGCCATATCTTGCGGCATGGGTTTGGATACACGATGTGGACCGGGGTTTGGTTCGACACGTTAAAACTCTCCCTAGTCGCCCATCCAATCACAATGTAACTGCGTTATACTATGCGGCGTCGTTTGGATTTTGTGGGCTCGCCAAGCACCTCATCTCCATGCATCGCGAAGATGTCAATGCAAAGTGTGGATTTTACGGGAGTCCGTTGCACGTTGCGTCGAAGAAGGGACACCTCGATGCTGTATCTCTATTACTCGATCATAAGGCCGATGTGAACATAACAAGTAACAGCAAGGAAACACCCCTATGCTCAGCATATGCTGGTCGACATCTGAAGGTCATGCAGCATCTTCTGGAGCATGGAGCAACCGCGGACATGCAGTACAATTCGTTTGGACGTCTAACCCATAATGCGTCGTGGGATGGACAAGCTGAAGTGCTACGCTTGCTTCTAGAGCACGATTGTGATGTAAATGGAATTGGGTTGTTGAACCAAACGCCATTGCACTTGGCATCAGCACAGGGCTACGTAGACATCGTACGGATCCTCCTGGACCACGAGGCCGACGTCAATGCGGTCTCCGATCTTGGAACTTCTTTATACCACGCATCGCTCTTTGGAAGACTCGAGGTCATACAGGTTTTGCTCGAACATGGAGCGGACGTGCACATCCGGGCACCAGGTTATACGACACCATTTCAGGTGGTTAGACGCAATGGATACACCCAAATTGCACAATTATTGTTGGAGCATGGGGCGGATAAGGACTAACATTGCTGCGGCGTGCGTTGACAGTAGACGTCGTCCAGAATTTCTCATCTCGGTTTATGTGCGACACGAGCACAGGACTCTCAACAATAACGACATGATGTCCATCCAATGTGCAACCGGAAAAGTAGAAACGCAACCTTAATGTCACTCCCACTCCGAGTTATCTCAACCACGGGCTAGAACTCCAAGCCACTGTAAATTGAAGGAAAATGGCAGCAGAACTCACCGGCGTTCAGTCGTTTGGAGTACGTTCCATCCTCTGCAGCATAATTAGTCCCTAAAGCGAAGTTTCACACAAAGGCCTCCGTCGAAGTTAGGAGCGCAGTGCTGCCGCTTGCCGCCTTGTGCGATATGCGAGTTTGTACGAAGCAACCTGCCGTCACGGGCGACGCCTGTCCAGAATACCTCCCGCCCAGGTGATTGAATCGAGATTCTTTAAGGAGGGCACGCGCTGTGGCCTCGATATGCTCTCTTCAAGTTTACCCAACCAAGTCCGAACCCGAACCTACGCTCCATCCCTATTTTCATTTTACCTACGCTTTTATTGCTCGTTCTCTCTCTAAAATCTGTGTTCTTGACTTATACTAGAAATTACAGTGTAAATACACGTCTCGCCACTGATATATAAAAAGCCGTCGGGTCCTCAAAGAGAAGAAAGGCCGCTCCCTACTTCCCACGTTGCTTGCGCGAGTGCCTGGTGGCAAACTGTGCTGCCGTCACGGACTATGAAGCTATATGGAGTATCACCATTATGCGCCGGGCGTGGCTGCCGCGTTCCGGGTCGTGAGAGCAGGAATGTGACGATGCGACGCGTGGCGTTGAATAAACTATTTCGAGAGGTTGTCGAACGACGCATTGTAGAACGTCGTCGGGTATTTTGATCTTATAGCACAGGATGACTTGCCGCGGCTCGCCCGTGCGTGGTTAGAGGGGCCACGGTTACGAGAAACGTGAAACATAAAAATTGAGCCTGTACAGCAACGGGATTTGACTCCGGACTCGAACTGGAAACCCCAACAAGTGATTGCGGGGGTTTTCCAGGAGTAACGAGAGTGACAAGCGTGATGTATGTGATATGACACAATATGAGTTATTTTATTTTATTTTTGGTTGTAATTTGATCAATTTCTTGCTCATTTCTTTACCAATCATCATGAAACATCGTATATGGTGCCCTTGACCCCTTTTTAATGCAGTTCATATGTCTTTTGTAAAAAATTATTGTGTGTTGAAATCTTGGTTGAAATACGAGGAAACACAGTTACAAATGCAGTAAACAGTTGATGACATAACCGGAAAAAAAACCTCGTATTACTGTATTCATATTCATATTGTGTCATATCACATACATCACGGTTTCGAGTTGAGTTCAAGTCCGGAGTCAAAATCCCGTTGCTGTACAGGCCCTTTTAGTTTGACTTGATCTGGTTTGAGCGACTTTTTACGTGGACCGAGGCATAACATTTAGGAAACATGAGGACGCCCCTTTCGTTGCGATGATGCGATCATACAGTACTGTCGGCAAACAAAGGGACGTCCAGCTTCGCACCTCTGCCCGGGCATGTCTTCCCTCTCTTTATTAATGCGCTCCGCAAACGATCATTTGGAATTTACTGCCACCTTGCTCTACTCTCTAGCGAGTCGCCTATAGTCCCTGTCCTTACAGTTCTTGTTCAACAACACCTTCGCATCGAGAACTACGATGTACGCCCCTCCGAACGAAGTCTATACAGCCTTCTCTTTCATAGGTTTCGTGCTATGCGCGATTCCTTTTTACTGGCATCTCGAAGGTATGTCGAAGTTTTCGGGTATGGTCAACGCTCGGGGACTGAGAACGAGAACCTACTATCATACAGTTTGGAATACAGGCACTTGCTTGTACATGGTGTGGGCCGGTCTTGGATGTCTCATCCAGTGCATCAACTCCATCATTTGGAACCATAACATGACCATCAAGGCCCCGGTCTACTGTGACATCGGTAGGCTCTTAATGATGTTGCTCGTTGGGTGGCCACTGAATGCGCCCGCAGTTACCCGGATCCAAGTCGGGTTGAACGTAGCAATCCCAGCTTGCGCACTTTGCATCAACCGTCGCCTCTATTATATTACCAACATGAAAGTGGGGATTATCACCCATGGAGACAAGCGTCGCACTGTTATCGCGGACTTGCTCATTGGCCTTGGCATTCCAATCCTCCAGATGATACTCCGTGAGTACTGTCGGACATTCGCTCCCAACCAATCATATACGCTGACGCGCTACAGATTACGTTATTTCTGGACATCGTTTCAATCTATACGAGGATTATGGCCCCGCGTTTGCAGTTGTGCCCATGCCACCGACCTTCTTCCTCCTCTACGCATGGCCCCTGGCTATCGGCTGCGTATCTTCCGTTTATGGTGGTAGGTGTCCTCCCCTGTCTTGCGCCTTTTAGTCCCGTGGCTCATTTACCATAGTCTTGACCATTCATTCGTTCATCAAGCGTGAACATCGGTTCAGACAAGCCATGTCGACCAACACCAACCTCAACCGCAGCCGCTACTTCCGTCTGATTGCCCTTTCGGGCGTCGAGGCTCTTGGAACCATCCCAGTATCGATATTCTGGATCGTGTTCCATGCGAAGAATGGCGTCCAGCCCTGGGTAAGCTGGAAAGACACGCACAGCAACTATTCCCGTATCGCCCAGGTCGCTTCCTTGAGTTGGAAGAATGACCACGCCATGGCTATTGGGATCGAGGGATTCCGCTGGTCGTTGGTCGCGTGCGCATTCGTCTTCTTCGCGTTCTTCGGTTTTGCGGACGAGGCGCGCCAACACTACCGTCTCGTCTACATGTCGCTCGCCAGACGTCTGTCATCCCTCATGTGTCTTCTCATGCGTACGTGACGGTTTTCAATACGCTTCCATCCCTCGCACCCTTTCTCACATGTCTTATTTCCCCTTCTCTTTAGCACATCGTCTTTCCCGAGTCCCTCAGATGAATAGTAGCAAAGGTGGCGTCGCGGTCTCCGTCGTCACTACAGGAGAGAGGCGGTGCAACCCGACGGTTACAATAGGAGACCAGCTTTCGATCTCATCCATTTCCATTTCCATCGCCAGCAGCCACATTAGTAGCAAGCCCGACCCCGAAATCAAGGAGCTTGCTCCTTCTGATTCTATGGCATCGTCCTCGGCTATCAGCTTTGAGATCGGCTCGGAGTCGCAGAGCCAGTCAAGCCAGCCGGCGGAAATCCCCGCTACAGTCCCTACTGCATCCCATACAGCTACTCTAATTCCACACCCTGATGTCGCCGACACAGTTTGAACACCTACCCTTGCCTCTCATTTCTTCATTTGGACTTCTATTCCTAACCAATGCATAGTAGAACTCTTTGCTTGTCTGCCCCTATTTTTACCCTCCACGCATACACTCATTGTTGAAATGGCCTAGTATTATACCATATTTTACTGTGACGATATTTCGTTATTTAATTCTTCGATTCCTCTCCGTCGGCACCTCGTTTCACACCCTAATATAGCTTGTTTGCAATATAGATTGTTTTAGATACAAGGTCACCAGCGAACGTGACGTTGGATCTACAAGTTGTCGGAGAGCAGTAAATTACATGAAATACAAGATGCTGATACGTCCATGACCTTGGTGTCCGTTTGATCTTGTGATCTTTCTCAGGATGTAGTGTCAAAAAGAGACAGACAACACAATAATGGTCTGCTTAGAGTGGTATAGAGCCTGGGCAGGGTCGGAGCTAGCTAGGTATGAGGGTGGTAATAGTAGCATTATTTCGAGAGGCTAATGAACGGCGTAGAACGTCGTCGGGTCGTCTTGGCCTCATCAAGATCATGGCGCAGGATGACTTGCCGCTGCTGGCCCTTGCGCAGCTAGAGGGGCCACGGCTATGGTATCTCACGTTCTCGATATTTCCGGACCGGACAAATGGCCGCGTGAATGTTTTTGACCATCGCGAGAAAATGGATGGTTTTCTTGGTAATAAGACTTTTGTTATTGTTGGCACTGGGATTAGATTGATCACGTTTGGCTTAGTGGCTTAGTAACATCTGGCTCGGGGAGGGGAGGCACGAGGAGGATACTAGTACATCGACGATGCTGGGGATTGAAGCACCGCCATTATGTGCCGGCGCGTGCCCGTCACATTTGCTCTATACTGCCACGGTCACCAGGACGGTCCTGGGTCGTGAGCGTAGGAATGTGACGGTGCGACGCATGGTGTTAGGTGCGATTTTTCGAGAGGCTGATAGACAACGTGGAACCGTGTGGGGTCGTCGTCTTGGGTCTCATGGTGCAAGATAACTCGCTGGTACTCGCTCTGGGGACGTGGATTGAGGGGCTACATTCGGTTTTCCCAAGTCAATATTTGACCATTGACGACGGGAAAATGCACTCAGCCTCACACAGTGGAACAAATAAAAGGGCATTTTGGAAAAATAGCGGTTGATTTCGTACCATTGGGACATCAATTCGAGCAGTTGTAAACAACCTAGTGGGAGGCATGCCAAGGGTGACTATGGCCCGCTAGCTGCCGTGAATAAACCCATCTACAAGGTTATGGCTTTACCGGCTGCCATGTGGTCTTCACTCCTTGGAGTTTCACAGTGAATCGACCTGTTACACAAGGTCCACTGGCAATAGCTGTTTCCATGCACGTCGAATTACAAGTGTAAGGGAATAATAGTGTAGTGAGGATCCTAGGGGGACCACGCAGATGTGAGTTCGAAATGGAAGGATAAGGGTTAAAAGGAAATAAAGAACGGGCTCGCAATCCCCGAACGCGTTGGGATTGACACTGAGGATCGCACGGCTTTGAGGGTAACGGGGCGTCGGTTCCTCTGTGCCGTCCTTCTAGGACGCGTCGCCCTTTTTATTGTACCAAAGTCAAGTATATTTACATTTGAGGCTGTACTACCAGACCTAACGGAGATAAGGAAGGCAGTTGCGACGTCGGCTGGCAGGGAATGGAGTCAGAATGGGGGCGCGTCAGGTGTCGATAGTGCCAGTTCCGAGGCCTGCGCGCGTGCCTCCCTTACAATAGCAGGTAGTGATAACACGAACTTCGATCGGATGGAAAGCAGCCGTTATCAATTACCAACCTCCCAGCGACTATAATCTTGATCCCATGCTTTCTTGTGGTGGACAGTTATAGGACGTCCGGAGAGCCGACACGCGACAATGAACTGCGAAATCGCTTTCTTGACGGATTCCGATGGATCTGGGTCCCATAAGAAAAGATTTTGTAGCGCAGGTAACACTTCTGCTACATGTTCCCCAGTGAGATCTCCCAGGGCGAGTGCAAAGAGTTGAATAAACCTCCCACGTAGGACAAGATCCTTCACGGAGGTGAATGGGTTCAACACCTCAAACCATTGGATGTTTTCTATGTCATGATCCCGATCTTCTCGGAGGCTGCCGATCTCGAGACGTTCGGATATGGGAAGGGGAAACAAGACCGATTTACATATCTGGGCAAGTGACGAAAGTTGCCAATCTGATGGTCTGCACAAGATCGACAAGGATAAGGTGGATGGCCCCCAATTGCTGTCCCCACCTTGCTGAGAAAGATCCAAACTGACACTGTGCCAGCTAAACGTCACCTTTGCTTGTAGAGGTAGCTTGGCGATTTCTGTGCGACTGATGAAGTGGCAGAGTGATGGTGTATCAAATACAATTTGATTGAAGAACGATATTTTGAGCCCATCCAGTTGAGGTGTATCAATCTGAGCCAGTATGTCTTCCAAGTACTCGCTGTCACCTTTGAATTCAAATTTGGTGAGAGCGGGGAGGACAAGGCGCGTCGGCCGGGGAGGAAGTCTGTTTTCTCGGTCAGCCCGAAATCGAGGGGATCGGAATCTAAGGTCAAGGTTCTGTAGCCTTGACAACGCGGAGAGACCTGTGACTATCGCCAAGGGTGAAATATATCCGGAAAGAGGAATATCCCAAAGTTCGAGCTCGACAAGGTCACGGGTAGATAAAAGTAGTCTCGGTAATCCCGGAAATGGAATTCGCCTTAGGAAGAGTGTTTGCAGTCGGGGTGCAGATCCGCCTAAGAACGAATCGGGAAGGGCAATCGCTTTGTCATTTAGCGACCAAAGTGATAGAGATGTGAGTGCCAGGAATGGATCCGTCATTTTCATCGCTTGTATTTTTTTCAAATACGTATTTGGAATACCATTGATGGTGATTTTGCACACGCGGTTGGGCTGCCCGAGCACGGCAAGGATGTTATTCGCATCTTGCGATGTGGACATTCCAGGAAGGACCTCTAATACAATAGGCAATTCTGGCCATACATCCAGCGTGTTCTGTACAGGCGTCTTGCTTGTGCAAAGGAGTTGCAGTTGCAAACGATGTGGTGAAGCGAACACGATGCATCGCCACTTCTTGCACACGTGCACCAGCGTGTGCCATGCATCGTCGTGTCGGTGTTCCCCAACAGATCTGACCAGATAGAAGTCGAATATTTCAAGAAGGACATCGTCTGGGAGTGGGCTGACAGTCACTTGCGGGTATAATTGGTCCGAGTCTGTACTGCCCAATTCAGTAATCACCCAGATGGTAAGCTGGCGATTATCACTTACAGTCTTGATACATTGTTTCCCTGTAGTGGACAATTACAGGACGACCAGAGAAGTGACGCGCGGCAATAAACCTCCGAATTGCTTTATTAACAGACTTCGATGGCTGTGGGCCCCACAAGAAAAGATTTTTTAGGGCAGGTAACACGTCTGCTACACGTTCTCTTGTGAGATATTTCAGAGCGAGTGCGATAAGCCGAATCAAATTCCCATGTAGGACAAGATCCTTCACGGAGGAGAATGGGTTTAAGACCTCTAACCATTGGGTATTTTCCGGGTCATCTTCCCAATCTTCTCGGAACATGCCAATCTCGAGACGTTCAAAGATGGGGAGGGGAAACAAGGCCAGGTTACATATCCTGGCAAGTGACGAAAGCTGCAAGTCGGATGGTCTGCATCTGAGCGACGAGGATAAGATGGATGGCCCCAACTTGCCGTTCCCATCTTGCCAAGCAAGATCGAAACTGACACCATACGAACGAAATGTCATCTTTGCTTGGTGGGGTTGCTTGAGGGTTTCTGTGCAACTGATGAAGTGGTGGAGCAATGGCGCATCGAAAATAAGTTGATTGAAGGATGTTATTTCGAGCCTACCAAGTCGAGGCGTATCAATCTGAGCCAGTATGTCTTCCAAGTACTCACTATCACCTCTGAATTTAAATTTGGTGAGAGCGGGGAGAACAAAGCGTGTCAGGCTGGGCAGAAGTCTGCTTTCTCGGTCGACCCGAGATCGGAGGGATCTGAATGTAAGGCAAAGTGTTTGGAGCCTTGCTAATACGGAGAGACCCGTGACCATTGCCAAGGGTGAAATATACCCGGGCTCTGAGATATCCAAGAGGCAAAGTTTGACGAGGTCTGTGGTGGACAACAGTAGTTTCGGTAATCCCGGAAATGGAATGCGAACCAATTCGAGGGTTTGCAGCCGGGGTGCAGATCCACCTAAGAAGTCATCGGGAAGGGCAGGCGCATCGTCATTTCCCGACGAAAGCCACAGAAATGTGAGCACTGGGAATGGATCCATCATCTTCATTGCCGGTATTTTTTCCAAAAACGTATTTGGAATATCGTCGACGTCGATTTCGCACACTCGATCATGCAGCTTGAGCGCGGCAATGATGTTATTCGCATCTTGCGGTTCGGACATTCCACCACGGCTCCGTACAACAATAGGCAATTCTGGCCATAGATTCAACGTGTTCTGTACAGGCCTTTCGTTTGTGCAAAGAAGTTGCAGTCGGAGGCGTTGTGGTGAAGCAAACACGATGTATCGCCACTTCTTGCACACGTGCACCAGCGTCTGCCACGTGTCTTCATCTTTGAATGGCACCAGAGTGTCTTCACGGTTAGATCCCACCAGATAGAAGTCGAATATCTCAACAAGTACACCATGTGGGAGTGCATTGACAGTCACCCGTGGGTCCAATTGGTCTGTACAGCCTACTCAGTATAATCCAAGAGGTAAGCCACCGATTGTCACTCACGTCGACCTTCTTCGACCAATGACACCTTCTCTCGACGTGCAATACGCTTTCTTGGGTGCAACTTCTTCACAGTCAGCATTAGCGATGCAATTAGAGACGAATATTTGGCGATAGGACAAGGGCTAGTATGAGTTTCGAGTAGGCGGAAACAGAAACTATTCGTAAGTGATAAGTCAGGTCGTTTCAAATTAGCGATAGAGCCAAGATGTGACTCGGACTCGGGACGTACTCAATGGAGGTGTCAGTTAAAGCAGAGAGCAGACATGGAGACTAGGAGGATGCGACAGAGTTGTCACTTCTTCGTGCTGGTAGCCTTGAGGTCGTGTTTTACACGTGTTCAGGTTGTGTATTCTGTACTGCCCTTAATAATGTGTGCAGTGTCATTTATATACACTGCAGCAATCTCAGGAGCGTGCGGGTAAGCACGGCAGCTGAGGCCCTGAGGGCGTCGGAACAGACTACCTACAGTATATAAGAGAATAACTAAAGTTTCGGGTACCGTACTGGTATGAAAAACTATGCTAAAGTGTCCTACTAGTAAACTGTAAGCTAGTGTCTGGCAGGAATTTTGGCAGATCTACAGATCTGCACTCATATTCAACATGCAGGCCCACTCTCTCGTAAGGTGGCACCCTACTGTATATCCGGAATTGCTACTCTTTTTGTCAAAGGGTAATGCTGCAGTCAAAGCAAGGACAGCACGAGATTCACGAAATTGGCACCCTTAGTCATCGTACCGGGCCTGCTGCATGGAGAGCGTAGGATGTGCCCTGAAACCAAGCCCATAAGTACGTCATAATTCGCCAAGCGCGGCTTCGCCACGACAACTTCAAGTCCCTCCGCTGCCAGCTCTGTTTCCATCTCCCCGTTTGTATCGGTGCGCGATCTCTCGCCCACATCAGCAACATGTCCAAATGCTTGTTTGTACTTTTTTATATAAAAAGGGGCAAGAAAAAGGCAAAAAAGCATGAAAAGTATAAAAAAGTATTTGGATGTGTTGCTGACGACTATTTCCGTTTTACTACGCTTTATCGCTCGCTTTCCCTCTAAATTTTGTGTCCTTGACTTGATACTAGGAACTACTGTGTAAATACACGTCTCGCCGCTGATATATGAAAAGCCGTCGGGTCCTCAAAAAGGAGAAGGCCATTCCCTACTTCCCTGTGCTGCCGTCCGAGTCACGGAATGTGACGATGCGCCGCCTTGTGCGATATGCGAGTTTGTACGAAGCAACCTGCCGTCACGGGCGACGCCTGTCCAGAATACCTCCCGCCCAGGTGATTGAATCGAGATTCTTTAAGGAGGGCACGCGCTGTGGCCTCGACACGCTCTCTCAACCAAGTCCGAACCCGAACCTACGCTCCATCTCTATTTCCATTTTACCTATGCTTTTATTGCTCGCTTTCCCTCTAAACTCTGTGTTTTTGACTCAATACTAGAAACTACAGTGTAAATACATGTCTCGCCACTGATATAAAAGCCGTCAGGTCCTAAAAAAGGAGAAGGAAGGCCGTTTCCCTACTTCCCACGTTGTTTGCGCTAGTGCCTGACGGCAAACTGCGCTGCTGTCACGGACTTATGAGGCTTTATGAAGTATCGCCACTATGCGCCGGGCGTGGCTGTCGCATTCCGGGTCGTGAGGGCGGGAATGTGACGATGCGACGTGTGGCATTGAATAAGCTATTTCGAGAGGTTGTCGAACGGTGTATTGTAGAACGTCGTCGGGTTATTTTGATCTTATGGCACAGGATGACTTGCCGCTGCTCGCCCGTGCGTGGTTAGAGGGACCACGGTTACGAGAAGAAAGAGAGGCCACCTTGACCATCATGTGGTCTGGTTACGAGTACACGGTGCGCTAGGTATACTGTATGTTCAATTCAAGTCAATTTAAATCTATTCAGTTTGACTTGATCTGGTTTGAGCGACTTGTTACGTTATAAAATACACTCCCGTTTGGGAAACAAGAGGACGCCCCTTTCGTTGCAATGCGACCATACAGTACTGTCGGCAAACAAAGGGACGTCCAGCTTCGCACCTCTGCCCGGGCATGTCTTCCTCTCTCTTTATTAATGCGCTCCGCAAACTATCATTTGGAATTTACTGCCGCCTTGCTCTACTCTCTGGCGAGTCGCCTATAGTCCCTGTCCTTACAGTTCTTGTTACACAACACTTTCGCATCGAGAACTACGATGTACCCCCCTCCGAACGAAGTCTATACAGCCTTCTCTTTCATAGGTTTCGTGCTATGCGCGATTCCTTTTTACTGGCATCTCGAAGGTATGTCGAAGTTTTCGGGTATGGTCAACGCTCGGGGTCTGAGAACGAGAACCTACTATCATTCAGTTTGGAATACAGGCACTTGCTTGTACATGGTGTGGGCCGGTCTTGGATGTCTCATCCAGTTCATCAACTCCATCATTTGGAACCATAACATGATCATCAAGGCCCCGGTCTACTGCGACATCGGTAGGCTTTTAATGATGTTGCCCGTTGGGTGGCCACTGAATGCGCCCGCAGTTACCCGGATCCAAGTCGGGTTGAACGTAGCAATCCCAGCTTGCGCACTTTGCATCAATCGTCGCCTCTATTATATTACCAACATGAAAGGGGGGATGATGACCCGTGGAGACAAGCGCCGCGCTGTTACCGTGGACTTGCTCATTGGCCTTGGCATTCCAATCCTCCAGATGATACTCCGTGAGTACTGTCGGACATTCGCTCCCAACCAATCGTATATGCTGACGCGCTACAGATTACGTTATTTCTGGACATCGTTTCAATCTGTACGAGGATTATGGCCCCGCGTATGCGGTTGTGCTCATGCCACCGACCTTCTTCCTTCTCTATGCATGGCCCCTGGCTATCGGCTGCGTATCTTTTGTTTATGGTGGTGGGTGTCCTCCCCTGTCTTGCGCCTTTTAGTCCCGTGGCTCATTTACCATAGTCTTGACCATTTATTCGTTCATCAAGCGTGAACATCGGTTCAGACAAGCCATGTCGGCCAACACCAACCTCAACCGCAGTCGCTACTTCCGTCTGATTGCCCTTTCGGGCGTCGAGGCTCTTGGAACCATCCCAGTGTCGATATTCTGGATCGTGTATAATGCGAAGAAAGGCGTCCGGCCCTGGGTAAGCTGGAAAGACACGCACAGCCACTATTCCCGTATCACCCAGTTCGCTTCCTTGATATGGAAGAATGACCACGTCCTGGTTATTGGGGTCGAAGGTTTCCGCTGGTCGTTGGTCGCGTGCGCGTTCGTCTTCTTCGCGTTCTTCGGTTTTGCGGACGAGGCGCGCCAACACTACCGTCTCGTCTACATGTCGCTCGCCAGACGCCTGTCATCCTTCATGGATCTTCTCATGCGTACGTGACGCTTTTCAATGCGCTTCCATTCCTCGTACCCTTTCTCATATGTCTTATTCCCCTTCTCTTTAGCACATCGTCTTTCCCGAGTCCCTCGGATGAAGAGCAGCCAAGGTGGCATCGCGGTCTCCGTCGTCACTACAGGAGAGAGGCGGCGCAACCCGACGATTGCGATAGGAGACCAGCTTTCGATCTCGTCCATTTCCATTTCCATCGCCAGCAGCCACACTAGCAAGCCTGACCCCGAAATCACGGAGCTTGTTCCTTCTGATTCTATGGCATCGTCCTCGGTTGTCAGCTTTGAGATCGACTCGGAGTCGCAGAGCCAGTCAAGTCAGCCAGCGGAAATCCCCGCTACAGTCCCTACTGCATCCCATACAGCTACGCTAATTTCACACCCTGATGTTGCCGACACAGTTTGAACACCTACCCTTGCCCCTCATTTCTTTATTTGGATTTCTATTCCTAACCAGTACACAGTGGAATTCTTTGCTTGTCTGCTTGTATTTTTACCCTCCACACATACACTCATTGTTGAATTGGCCTAGTAGTACACCATATTTTACTGTAACGATACTTCGTCACTTTATTCTTCAATTCCTCACCATCGGCACCTCGTTTCACACCCTAATGTAGCCTGTTTGCAATATAGATTGTTTTAGATACAAGGTCACCAGCGTGAACATGCGGTCTCAATATTTCCGGACGAAAGGCTGCGTAGATGTTTTTGGTCATCGCAATAGATTGATCATGTTGGCTTAGTAACATCCCTATGCCTTCAGTGTTCTGGGGCTCTGAAACGAATGTGTCCTACAGTATCTATCAGTGCTGGTTGATTATGCATCCCGCTCCACGTTTCCCTGCAAAATTTTAGCCAAGGCCCGCGCACGTGGAATCATCTCCATCTCCATTCGGTCATGTCCTGGGTGACAACCGGAATAATGTCAAGGCGTTCCCACCCCTCACACCATCTTTGACCTCCTCACTCCACCCCTCGACCCCTTCTATCGCTTCCAAGTTCTCGACCACGCTCCGCCATTTCTCGGTCTCCCCAAGCGGCGGGAAGAATGGATGGTCCGTCCCGAAGAGTATCCTCGAAGCGCCTTCTTGTTGTCTCCCACGCCCAGCGACTACTTTCCCACTCCCCGCAGCATAGCTATTCGCCCGCCCAACTGCTTCGCTAACGAAAGCCAACTCAGCCGAGCCGTACGCAACTGCATCGAACCACAATTTGCCGAGGTACCATCGTGCGTCGTGCGCTAGCCGGCCCGCTAAGACAGGGTCGTGATTGATGCACGACGCGAGACGGGATGACAGCTGTGGAAGCGCGCCTCCCGAGTGGGCGAGAAGGATACACAAGTCCGGGTGACGATCGAGAACGCCTGCTAGAATGAGACGCGTGATTGCCTGTTATTAAGAGCGATTCAGGTCATCTATGGAGAAGAAAGTGGTGCGGTCCACATACAGTTGTCGTCTCAAACGGGAATCCCAGCGCGAGAGGAAGGACATGACCATTGTCGCGCGGTCCCCATGCCTGGGCACCGACACCGTAATGCGGATGTAAGAACACGACTAGACCTGTTTCTGCGAGAGCTGCCCAGAGCGGTTCCAACGCTGGGTCATCCAAGCCCGAACCGACACCCCGCGTGCCAACGATGACGCCGCGGATGTGCGGGTGTCGAGTTGCGAGTTGTGAAACTGCTTTTGACAACGACTCGGCGGAAGCACCGGGGACGAGTGGGAGGAGTCCAAAACCATAGAGTCGCTTTAATTCCGCAGTCGACGCAACAGAGGGACCACTGGCGCAGTAAGCCTCGAGGTCGGCGTTCAGTTGCTGGGCGAGTGTTTCGGCCTCGGAAAATGATAGGAAGTCTAACCAAGGGTTGGCGGAGCTAAGGGATGATGTATGGTATTAGGAGCCAGAGGGCTCTATGTGATGTAGAACGGGCTAACGTACCTGACGAACGATATATCGATCCCATGTCTATCCATGAATCTAAGCTTCTCGTCTCGGTCCCAATACTATCCACATATCATTATCGTACGCAATCCCGTAAATCTGAGAGGATACTGCATCGCACCTGAGGGCCAACTGGGCGCCCACCACTGGGTTCGTCATCTAAGATGAGCAGACGATCTTCGCTCTGACCAGATGGCGTGCTTCGCGTGAGAATGCGAGGAGCGGTAGAACGAGATCGCAAGACTGAGGCATAGCGTGGTAAGTACACATGGGTGTGAACGTCGACGAGAAGTCTACGGAGTGACATGCCGACAATACGGACGGAACAAAGGAGACCGAGCAAAGCCGGGGATGTGAGATGTTCCTGGGGTTGGTCGTGCCTGTGACGATGTCGCTCCGTTGATATGCACCCGCTGGCGCTGGTTGCGTAGTCAACGTAAAGGGTTACACAGCACTGCATCATACTTGGTCCTCCGGATCATCCGTCCTACATGGACCCAACAGACCACGAAGACATCATCTGGCTTCACACCCAAGTACGCCATTCATCTGCCATCCGCGGCATGATAGACATCATACCTATTCGTTCTTTACTCAGCTGACCGGCCATGTCAACGACTTGTCCAACATCTATGAGCATGTTGCGAACGCGATACGACGATTGCAGGACGAGAAGGAAGAACTTCAAAGCAAGGTAGACCAACTAGAACAGGACAACCCGTCGGCCGAAGTGCGCCGTTTGCGCAACGAGAACTCCATCCTCCGCGCCAGACTTGCCAACACCGCCAAAGAGAGGGCGGAAGTTGCCCGGGAACGCGACGCCCTAATACGCAAGCTGCACAGCATCAGGCAGCTCATAGACGGTCCAGCAGTGTGTCAAGCTTAATTCTCATATGATATATCCTTACTTAACTCTTCTTCCCGCATTCCCGTAGTTTGATGAGGGCGATACGACTACCGACGCACAGAACGGCCAACCAGGCCCGCGAAGTGCAACCAGCACTGTACGCCCTCAGCACGATACGCATGCCCCCGCCATCTCTGCCCAGCACCCCATCCCGACCCCCGAGCTCACCTCGCCCACGCACACACACGCGAACACAGTCCTCTCCGAGCCCAGAACCGACGTTACGACCATCCACGACTCATTCGGCCGCGTGGTCCTCCCCCACCCGGTTCCACTTCCTCAGCTTCCTGAGGCTGCCGCATCCCCCAGCACCAGCGCCCACGTACCTTCACAGACTGTTCAACCTCTATCCACACACACACCTGCGACGTTCATCGACGGTATACGCACCCCCGACCAGGACGCGACGTCGTCAGCACGGGCCCTTAGCCCGCCCTACGTCGACGCGCGCGAACCCTCTTCTTCCCCACCACCGCCATTGCCTCTCTCACCGCCGCCAGTGTTCCGCCCGCTCTACCTCGACCTCTCCGGCAGCCCCCTGCGCGGCTCTCAAGGCGGGTCGCGTATCTTGTCCCTCAACTCGAGCCCCGGTATGAGCGAGGACCTGTCCGCGCCGTATGACGAGTCGTCCCGACCCCTATCTGGTACCGCGAGCAAGGTAACGGTGCAAAAGTGGAGGGTCCATTTTGCGAAGCCGCCGTTGTGCGCCGCGTCGGTAGCGCTCCCAAAGCCCGTGACGACGGCCACACTTTTGCAGAATTTGGAGCTTGACGAAGACACGGTGAGTTTTTTTTTAATTCATTTTCTTCCGTCGTCTGTCTATTGCCAGTACTGATTCGGTTGTTGGCTGATCATCGCCCCGCGGATATCAGAGACGCTCCATTGAGGGGTAAGTTAGGTCCTTTGAAAAGTGCGCAAATGGGACATCGCCCTGATCTTCCGCACACAGGTTATCTTCGGTGCCCGCTGGTAATCTCAGGTTATACATCCACGATGTACTAGGTTTCGCCTTTTTGTATGACCCTGTATTGCTTGAAGCCCCGGAAGCGACGTATGTCGTGGAGTGGAGTGACGTAAAGGCCAGTCAGAACTCTAAGGCGTATATCACGGCAGCGAGGGAGAAACACTCAGAGCTACACACGTTCATATATGCGTCGAGGAAGGTGAGCCCTTGCCTGTTTCTCGGTCCTCAGCGCGGTCAATCGTGACGATGTGCGCGCATCCCCCGCATAGAACGGCTGGCATTATCTCGGTCAGCAACGTTGGAGTCTGGCCGACATAAAGTCTATTTGGCACACCCTTTCGCAACAGGTATTTACCCTTTCTTGCGACCAACAGAGGGCTGACGCGATTTCTACTTGTCTCTCAGGCTCAACGCGCGCTCGCTAACCGTGCCTATCAGAACGCCGATCCTGCAGAGATAAGCCGTAGGCTGAAAAAGGGGCAGATTGAGCAACTCACTGTAGAGCTACTGCAGGTCTCGTTGTTACAGCCCAGCCCTGAGGAATCAGCCCTGATGAAGAAGCTAACGTGAGTTACAAAGTGTGAAACCAGAGATAGCTGGCCGTTTCCCGCGGCCTCTTTCGGGGAGAAGCTGTATGATATCTGTTGTTCGAGTTTGTTTTCAGGACGCTAGGATGTCTGATATGATATACCTTATGCTTATTGATTTTTCTGGATTCACCTACAATTGGTCTTGTGCATGGGCACACACCAACTTGACGAAGGGTTCCTGGATATCGTGAGTAAAGGCTCCGCTTGGACTTGATGAACTTTTGGCAGACCAGGCACCAGTTTCGCCAATACGGCATCACTTGTCCTTCGCGTCGTCGATCATGCAGCGATTTGACCCATAACCCGGTGCCTATTATTCAGCCGCTTTTTCTCTCTCCTCCGGCCTCCTTTATGGCATGTCCCTATTTTACTCTCTTCACAGCCTCGTCGATGAAAGCCCCCAAACACATTGATATGGTTTACTGCGGCATTGACTCACCAGGCGAAGCGTGCGCCGTCTCGAGCTTCTCAAGAGTCACAATCAACTCCATGATCGAAGGGATTCGAAGAACTCCAGTAGGATTAACCGTTCCCTTCATTGTGAAGGTTGCATCCAAAGTCGCGCTCTGCCAGAGCGATCGGTTCTTTTTATGGTAGGATGGAGGGGCCTTCGGATCTTATGGACCAATGGTACAATGGCATACCAACAAGACGTCCCAGTCGAGACCAAGTGGCATTTCTCAATGGGCCTCCTCGCCGGTCGAGTCACGAAAGCGAAACATGGTAAGTCGGTCGGTGGTGGTGTCATTGAACGAATTTTCCCAAGTCCGGTGGAGTAGCAGCAAGCGAGATTCGATGAAGACTTTGTGGATTCTCTGAATGTAAAAAGCCCCCGTTCGCCCCGTCACCCCCCAATTTCCGGTCCGAGTCGTGCGGAGTTCACCCGTTATCGTGGCATCTCTCTATTCTTCCGAAAGATCGACGCGAGGCAGCCAATTGCAAAAGCTCTGCGCAGTCCGACTTTTAGTGCGATGGCGTCTCGGGCCGCACTGACAATTTGATTTTTTGTTTTCAGTTCCCTCTCATCCTCATCCACAAGCCATCCTCCACGTCCGCATCTATTCGCCCGCCACTGCACAGTGCCGCCGCTACTCGCCCGCTTGTAGTGAAAATTTTCACTTGTCCTTTTACGGGATTTCTCGGAGGCCATTCTTCAGCAATTCAGAACAATGGTTTCCCGTATGTTCCTAACGTTGGAATGCCCCCATCCCCTCGGCTGGTAGCCTGATCAATGGCTCTCGCATCCAAATAGTGCAGAATCGTCTTGGATCTCCGTCGCGTTTAATCTCTCACATCCACAATGTTTTATGTTTCCGACGTTGACAGCTGAACGCTGAAAGTCGTCAGCTCATGGTTTAAAAGTCGGAGGGTTTTCGCAACCCAAGTTCCCCAACTCACTCGTATCTGCTCTCCACTCCCTCCTTACACAACAAACTGTTAATATCTACATCCACAATGTCCTATTCACTTCCTACATCTCTCTCAGGTTATGGTATGGTCAACAACGACGATATCTTCCACATGGATTACACGAACCAAGTTGACGGTATACCCGAGCTGGACTTTGGAGTATCTTCCTGTCTTCCGTCTACTGGTGGGGAACCTACATTCGCCTACTCGACATACGGCGGGCTTCCGTCGTGCCCAAACTTTTCCTCGCTTCCAAGCACATCTTCCTCGAGCGTCGCGTCGTCGTTGGCCACAGACGACTCATCACCTCAACCCATCATCGAGTCAGAGACCGAGGAGAGGGAAAGCCGACCTGCAGCCAAGCAGGTTGGCAAGCGCAAGCGACGGGGTGATTCTGTCGGACGCGCTGGAGACAAACCGAAGCGTCGCGCGGCCCGGACGAACGCGGGATCGTCGAAAATATTTGTACGTCCATCTTGAACTCGTCTCGGAATACAGGCTCTTACAGACTCGCAAAGTCACGACTGCCTCCAGACCTCCAGCGTGCCCTCGAAACGCGCTACGATTGCTGCAAAGCTGTAAACAAGCAGGACACCTCCGCCCTGCATAAACACTGGCTGTCGAATCGCCATTTCAATACAGCCGTGGGGAACTTGGAGGGACTCCTGGACACGCAACCAGCATATATCTGTCCGGCCTTTATCTCCATGCACGGCCTTTGTAAATTTGCGAAGTAGGTTTTCCCCCCAACCCCCACCGCGCTTTACCCCGCCTTTCCTTGCTATTCTTTTTTTTTTGGTTCTTACGGTCGCATTTTTTCAGAGCTGGGAGGCCTGACGCTGCCCGCCGCCACTGTGGGCCTTGTGAAGGGCTTAAACAGATTCGGGCGAAGTGTGACAAGTTGGAGTTGGGGACGCAGGTAGTCCCGTTTGAGGTTCAGAGAGGAGAGTACCAGGCGGTCAAGGCGTTCCGCAAGCGCGGGCTGCCCAACCAGGAAAGCTATCCCGAGCCCCTCCTCAGCGCCGTCTTCAAGCTGCTGGCAATGATGGCCACAGGGAAACCGGTTTTGAACTCTACCTCTACCGACTCGAAGACGCCCAGCTTGTCTGAAGAAGTGCCGACTTTGCTCTCGTCGGGAAAATCGGAGGACGATGGCGATGTCAATGTCAATGATGATTGGCTCCAATTTTGGAAGGAGTTCGCTATGTCTACTGGCATGTGACGACTGTACATGTACATACTTTTTGGTTAATAGTCTTAAAATGGAACCATAACGAGATCATCGAGTTATTTTTATCGCATATCATCATAGGAATTGGCTTCTTCCTTGCGGCCCAACGAAGCGACTTTATTCATTGTTCAGTAGCCTCGATATCCGTGCAGATTCACTGCTAGCATTTACAAGTCAGTTAGCCTCTCATTAGGGCGGGAACAAAGGCGACTGTCCGTGGGCCGACTAGAGCACTACGCGCTTGCACTGCGTCAGGCACGGTAGAAGTCTCGCTTGAAAGCCAAACTGCGGGTAACTTTTGGCTATAGACGAGACGAGGTCCGCGCGAAGTAATTGGAACTGTGCCGATTTGGTGGTACGTATGGTCTAACCGCCCCGTTTATTACCTATCACTTATATGAACTGTTGCTACCTCTCCGTAGCGCTGCCAGTGGAGGAAATTGCCTGGTGGATGAAAGAGCACGCCGTCTTGCGGTGCCTCGCTCGGCGACTCCGCGTCGGACACGTGATCCTGTCGCCAGCGAGTCGCGGCCATGCCAGGTCATCCATGCGCACCCACGAAGCCTTCGGCGCGACCTTCATCGAAACGTGCAAACCCACTCCAACTAGGTTTGCACAAATTTCGTTCATACAACCCAACCTTTTGCGATTGCAAGCTGGGCTCAGTAAAGAAAATGACGGTCAAATGCGAAGTAAATGGCTCACCTTGGGCTCACCATTTCCCCCTCCCCTTTCTTCGAGGGAGACGTACATTGTTTACACACTTGATTGGCTCAAGAGTAACGCAGATGCCGGGTAGGTTCCGCTTGGACCTTGCAGCTATGGCCAGGCAGATTTCGCGGCCCGACCCCTGTCGTCGATCACGATCACTTATCTCGTCTATATTACTCAGCCGCCTTGTCTCTCGAACTTTTTTTGCTGCATGTCCTGTCCATATTGCCTGCACAGCTCGTCGATGAAATCCTTCCAATGCCTTGATATGGTTTATTGCGGTATCAAC
>QFEY01000352.1:0-20402 GCA_003316435.1 Russula virescens
CGTTGACGATGACAACAATGTCAGCGTTGGCCCACCGTGCGTGCTCCATCAGCCCCTCTTTCCTTCTGTGAAACAGTAAAGATGTTGATGAACAGGTGAACAACGATGTTGCCATTCCCCCGAACTTGACAGACCGGGCGTGATTTACCCCTCCAAACGCAAACGAGCTCGTTCTCCAGTCGCGGGGCCCGTAGATCCCGGATTCGACATAGAGTATGACCCCGATACGTCCCGCGCGCCGAAGCGACTCCGTCGTATTGCCGTGCGTAGTGCCTCGCTCCCCACGGCAGCGGTCGCTGTACGCAGTCGGCGAGCAGAACGCCTCGCGCGGCGAAAGCGTGAGAAATCGCTACACAGAGCCGCGACTGGCGTTGGGGGAACAATGCAAGTTGACAGCTGACGTGTCCTGGAGTCGCGGGGCCCGTGCATGGACAGGGCTAGCAAGCGAGCGCCGTCCGCCCATCCGGCGTGATCCCCTAACGTGAGGTTTTACTTACTCTACTTGCTTGCGTTGAGTACATGTGTATGATTGGATTGAAATAGAGTGTGTGTATGACATGGATATTTACGACAACAGTATCAGCAGTCCAGGCAATGCGTCAAGTTGTGGTGAGGGCTACCTTGCAAATAGCCGACGATGGAAACTGAATATATCATATCCCCCTCGACCTCGTTCTGTGGATCACCGTAGTGACTCGTCTGATGTTCTCCTTGTTTGACCAACGTTTCTGTCCTATCCATCATCGCTTTCAAGGTATTGTGGGTCCGCGTCGATGATATCCACGCGCACCTGTAGTGGCCTATAAATGAAATAACCGCAAGTTGCTAATGGAAATCGGGGCTTGTATGCGCAAACCCGCACAGACCGCTATTGCCAGTGGCTCTCCGGATCAAATCAGTCGTGCTCTATATATTGACTGGCTCAAGTTCCGCTTTGGTGCTGCTGCAGTGCCGCAAAAGTTGTCACGGATTCCTTAATTCTGTTTAGGTTATGGTTATGGCTTGGCCTTTGTGGTTCAAGTCATGGCAAAAGGCTTGTCCTTCGGAACTCTCGGTAACTGAACATATCCGTGCCCGTGGAGTACAACTCGTGAGTAACAGCTTCGAGGATCACCACCATTTTGTTGTTGATTCGATGGTTCTACTCAGACAACAGCCGACAGCCAGGGAATGTACATAGTCATTGAAATCCTACTCGAGGAGAAGAATTGCTCGCTCAACTCATGTTGTTCATTTGGGACTATCACTGGCATTACGGATGTGTATGAGGGTCGACATTCCCAAACGGAACGCATGGGCTTCCCGATTGGACGGGTATTTATAAGTTACGTCAGGCGGCCAGACAGAACTATGCGTTAAAGTGTCGAAAGAACCAAATGCTGGCTGTTCCTTTTGTTACTTTGGTTCTGGCTCCCAGCGAAACTGCATGATAATATCCATGAACAGTCATCTAAACCTGAGCAGCTTGTCATTTCCGTCTCAGAAACAGAATGTTGCGGAATTCGGGCACAAGTTATATGATGTACTACCCCACCGACAGATAGCAAATATCTTTCCTCCACAGGCCATCATGATGAAAATCGGACGATCTCATCCCGCTGTATGTACCCAGGTCGCAGAACTGACACGTCCTAATAGGCACAACTTTCGAATATGCCATGGTGGGGAGTTTAAATCGATCTTGCAGTGATTTCAATCACGCGGTATCGAGTCTACCCCACACCCACAATGCAGCCAGTAAGAGTGACTCAAGCATACATTTGGCTGGAGGCCCTGGACGACGCAGTGAGAGAGCACTTACACCACACAAGCATTTGTTACTGAATGTGGCGAAGTGAGGGCGCCGGTAGTACGAGTAGCAGTTCATACCTCCCCTTCTACAGTTGAGTCGTGATCGAACGATGATATCCACTGGGTGTGGGTTCTCTGAGAGCAGAGTTAATTGCAGTAACCAAGTGACAAGTCTCCTGGACGCAAGTTATTCCGAGAAAATCCCGATTTCATCTAGATTGTCACCGTGGCGCATTTCCTTCAAAGTCAGGGAGTAGTTGAGGTCGCGCCACGTCCGGCAGGCCACGCCGCCACAGGCACGAGCTCGTTCCGAAAGAATTCCGGAGGTGTGATTCGCTGTCGTATTTTGAAGCGCGTAGTCTATTCATTCCAATCGTGTTTTGTACTTCTACGGCGTAACAGGGCCCTCAAAAGACCGGATTATAGACCTGGCGAGGCACGAGGCGGCAATGTCAAGATAAGGGCATGGAGCACGCGACTCGGAGTAGCATGCACTGCATGCAAACCGGACTATTTCATTAAAAAAAGTCATAAAATAGTCCAAAAGTGTTAAACAATTCTCACAGATTTACTCCTGTAGGAAAGTCTAAAATAATAGTTTGAAAAAAAAAATCACGACAAGCCACTGAGTCGGACCTGAGTGAGAGCCGGGGAATGACTTTCTTGAAACAGAATCCAGAATCATTGTCGTCGGAGTGCTTGCTTGTTAGGGTTTTCAAGTCTCTGAAAAGTTGGCCTTGCAGTAGGGCCGATTAATTACGGACAGCAATAGATAAACTTCGAAAGCGAATGAGGAGAGCGGAGGCTGCAGAGCATATAAGTACTGACAAATCGAGTTCTGTTCAGGCACGGGGTAGGGTTCACGTGTTCTGGGAGTTTGACCAAATTAAATTTGACACAATATTGCGTACGTCGCGTTCGGGCTCCGCCCATTCGCAGGCTGTCGCTCGCACATAAACTGAGGTTATCGGGTTGGTATGTGGCCTCACCCACAAATTCTGCTCTTGCATTCAGCAAACGTCGCTCTGTAACTGCCTCACAGTTTCCAACTGCTTACTACGCTACATACCTTCACGATGTCTCAAACCAACATCCAAGATCCTGATCCCGAGAAGGGAAATATCACGGGTTTGTCACCCACTGCTCGCCTTTGCCCTAGTCATACCCATTTACCGATGTTAATTGTAGATGGCCGATCCGACCAGCATCCTTCAGCGCCATTGCAGCCACCCCACGGGGAGACCAACACTAACATCGGTGATAGCTCAGGGCCTCTTTTCACCATGTATTCAAACATTGTGGAGGACGATGATGATAAGATAGCAGAACGATGGCAAAAGGATGCAGAGGGGATCATCATCTTCGTACGTCCGGAGCTCACATTCTGCACAGTTGCGTACTCATTCAAGAGCTACCGCATATAGACTGGTTTGTTCTCTGCCGTCATCGCTGCACTTGTGGTTGTATCCATCCAAGACCTTCGACCAAACTCTCAGGATATATCCGCATTCTATCTGGAGAGAATGTATCAGCTTCAAGTCAACCCCAACACATCACGCCCCTCCTCTGTAGATGGGCCTCCGGCATTCTCTCCACCAAGTTATGCTATCTGGGTGAACTCACTCTGGTTCCTAAGCCTTGTTATCAGTCTTTCATGTGCGATGCTGGCAACGTCATTGCAGCAGTGGGCTCGCCAATACCTCAGATATACTCAACCGAAGCGATGCAATCCGCAAACAAGGGCGCGCACTCGTGCATTCTTTGCAAAGGGTGTCGAGAAGTTTCATGTTCCGTGGGCAGTTGACGCGTTACCGACTCTGGTCCATCTTGCGCTGTTCATCTTCTTTGCTGGCCTCCTCGTGTATCTATTCAACATCCACCATACCGTGTTCAGAGTGGTGGTTTGTTGGGTGGCACTCTTATCAACTGTATATGCATTCATCACACTTATGCCAGTTTTTCGATATGACAGTCCTTACCATTCGCCACTTTCCTTGCCAATCAGGTACTTTTATGCTGCGAGTTTGTATACTGTCCTCAAAGTTCCCGAAGTCATGGCGTCGTATTTCTTTACTCATGGAGTCTACAATCACATTTGTTATTGGAGGGAACGTTATCACAGCTGGATCATCTTTGGTTTCGACAGGGCACACGAAGCGGCCATTTCGATGAATCTATCACAGATTGATGGCGATATTCTGGAATGGACAGTGCATTCTTTGTGTGAAGATGATAGACTCGAAACTCTCATCGAATTCATCCCTGGCTTTTATAAATCAAACGAGGTCAAGGATATTCCCAAATCGGTACAATGGACAATCGCATACACATTGGGTGGCTTTTTGAATCGCAGCTTGTCATGGAATTCGGACTCCGACTCGAGCAAAAAGCGAAAAAAGCGTCGAATCGTCGGCTGCCTCAATGCCGCTCGTGTGGCTCTGGGTCCCACAACTTGGGCCGTGTTTTCTGAACTTCTCTCCGTGAACTGGCGTGAGATACCTGATTCCATTGAGATTGGGTATTTCTTGAAATCTTGTGACAAGACTAGCGAAGGGCAGTTTACCCCATTCATACGAGGTATAGTCACCCTCATCATCGCAACTGTGCGTGAACGTGATGATCGTTGGACCTCACTTGCGCTGGACCACTTGGCCATTTCGGAGGGTGTCCTTCAGGACTATCTTGCCCGGGAAGATAGCCTGTCACTCGCCGTCTTGATCCACTACACTCGCCTCGCCGACCTCTCCAATTTCTTTGAACGTCGTGTTGTGGGAGCTCTTTGTGGATTTGACATAATTGACATCCGCAACACCCTTCCTGGACTGCAGCACGATTTCTGTGCCCTGTGGAACCAGCTTGTTCGAGAAAGCCAAGAAGGTATTCTTAATTATTCTTTGTCGATCCCCATGCAGATGCGCCCCATTTACATCGCTTTACACCAAAGCCCAGACGCTGCCCCGACCGCGTTTTCCGAATCCACCGGCTATGGCGGTGACGTTCTCTACGAACCGTCATTTTATCCACTGTGCAATATCCCCGATCATCACTCACACCCGACACACAATGTTCCCGAGGTGCCAATTGCAGAGATCGCTCGACCTCCTTCAGCCACTTAATTTTCCGCCATTCCACAGCATTTTGGTTCTTTTCTGTTCACCATCCCGCCCCCTTGTCCTATCCAGGTTGTATCATAACACAGCCTTTCAGGACCGCCGCCACATACACCACACGCCCCATCCCCCACTCTTTTTACCACACCTCTTATATGTCCGACTCGATTGTACTCCTTCAGGTGTCTCCGATTAAGTTGCAAGCACATCAACACAATCCACCTGCTCGCCACCCTGCCATTTCATCTGCAATGACATCTGACCCTGACGATGCTACTTACATCATTCTTCGAAGTGACCTTGCCCCCTTCGGCTGGTAGCCCTATCGCGGCCTTATCTCTCTCATTCAGGCATACATGTCGTGTCATTTTTATTTTCCCCACACCCAGTCCCACCGACATACTTCCCTTGAATTTAATGACATTCCTGATGTCTTTATCGTCCCAGTATACCCAAACCTTGCAACGTCAGGAAGCCCCTCCGCCCAGCTCAACCAGCACTGTTCCACGCTCTGGACGACTCATGATAGCCTTGCACGGCCCCCATGGACCAGGTCCACTCATCCACGCCACCAGGAGCCACTGGCAAGTTTCCCACAGATCCATCATGTCCTTTCCCTGATGCCGAGCGTTCCATAATCATGGTAGATTGTGATCTCTGGGTAATCTCAAACCTAATTCTTACAGTACTGTTGTTTTTGTGTATACATGTCGCGCATACAGAGTTTAGTAAGCGTTCCATTCTCACTTCATAAATCCTTCATAATGATTCGTATCAGCTCTCGCGTATCTTGTAACAGGCTACATACTGTCATGTCAAATAGTCTTCGATCCCTTCAACTGAGCGTGTGGCATCTAGCATGTCTCGTAACATTACTTCCTCCCATGCCTCAAGCAGGGTCCTAAGAGGGAAACGTTACCAGTATCGTATCCGTGGCTAACTAATTATGTCTACCGTGACCGATCGGTACTTCAGATCACTAATTCGGCCATCCTACCTCAGTACCACCGGATCAGGAGCCAGGAGAGACCAACATTGGCAATAGCCCAGGGCTCCTTTCACCATTGATCAAGCATTGGGGAGGAAGATAACAGATAACATGATGGTCGAACGCTGGCGAAAGGATGCTGACTGAGGGGGTCATTATCTTCGTACGTCGTTGAGGTCATCTCCTGTACGGATTTAATAACGAAACAAGACTAGTATAGGCTTAGGCTAACTCGCTTCATTCGAGTCAGCCGAGTTAGCTTGGACATCTCTTCCAAAGATAGGTCTGGTCACGTATAATCTGTTTAGTGTTATTAGGGAGGTGAAATGTGTTGGCTATGCAAGTATCTTTCGCGTTGTCAACCACGAGTCCCGGAGTCGACGAAGACCGTACGCGATGAATGCTTGTACATAAAAATTGTTGTGGGTGAGGAGACACGACGAACGACGGTTGTCAAGTGATCGTGACTCCCCGCATCTCCCTGACGCTCGGCTCTCGGCTATCCATGTGCACAAACATGCTTAAACACCTCCGTCACTCAACGCTAACGCACCCCTTCCACACCCCTTGGCTCGCAAAAGCGCATGGGCCTCGCCTCTAGAACCGCACCTGCGTTGCTTCGCCTCCTTAAACCATACAAACTGAGTGCATCACCGCCGACGTCGTTCGCTTCCCGATTGTCCGGAAGAGCAGCCTCATGAACACCTTAAAAACCCACCAAGGTGCGTCGCCGCATTTGTCTGGGTTGGAGGAGTTTGTCATGCCCATTTGATGGCCCGAATTGTAATGAAGATCTGCGTTGCTGTGCAGTCAGGGCTAGAAAGGAACTGCCTTCCGTTTAACTTGAGTGCGGCCAGCGCATCGTCGACTCGCCAGGCGTCATCTTTGAAGATGACGACCATATCCAGTGCCAGAACGAGTCGTCCGTGCTCAAATCGGAAGACGTCGATGGCCCAATCTCCTTCGGTGAGTCTCCTCTGTGTGCTCTTCTCCGCGACCTCAACTCTGCCTGTGCACCAGTTGAGGAGATCCTCGCAAGGACGGAGACCGAAAAATTGATGGACATCTACAACTTCCTACGTTCTCATCGACGCCGGAGTTCTTGACCATGCTGGCATTGAGCACTGGGCGCCTTCTCAATGTCAGTCCACCATTCCGCCTTCTCTCCTTCAAAAGTGAACACGCTCTCTCTCCGTCTTACAAGGCGATACCCCAGAAATTCTCTCTGTGGCGCCGCAAGTGCTCGCAAACTGGAACAATCAAAAGGCCCCATTCCTCTCCGAACCACTCACGTTACATTCCGCCCATGCACCCTCCACAATCTCCGGAAGTGGCGTGCAAGTTGCTCCGAGTGCCGAGACGACAGGCAACGCGCAGATCGTGAGCGGATTCGGTCCGCCATTCCGGCTAGAGGGATTGTTTGGTGAGGCAGATGCAGAAGGGATGGATGCCGAACCAGATTCGGAGATCACCGAAGATAATGCAGAGATGGACGTAGAAGATGACGCAGTGGCAGGGGTCGTTTATGGGGGGATGATCGTTGACAATGACAACAACCACAGCGTTGGCCCACCGTGCGTTCTCCAGGCGCGGATCCCAGGCTCGACATATAGTATGACTCCGATACGTCGCAAGCACCGAAGCGGCTCAGCCATACCGCAGTGCGCTGCGCCTCATTCCCCGTGGTGGTCATCGCTCTACGCAGTTGGCGCGCAGAACGCCTCGCGCGGCGGAAGCGTGAGAAATCGCTGCACAGAGCTGCAGCTGACGTCGGGGGAAGAATGCAAGTTGACAGCTGAGGCCTGAGATCTCCTAGAGTCGTGAGGCCCGCGCATAGATAGGGCTAGGCAGCGAAGCGAGCACTGTCCGCCCATCCGGCATGATTCTTTGACACGCGGCGGTTTTTTACTTGCTCTACTTGCTTGCGTTGGGTACATATGTATGATTGGTTTGAAATAGAGAGTGAATGATGTGCATATTTGCGACAGCAGTAGCAGCAGTCCAGATAATGCATCCAGTTCAAGTTGTGAGGCTACCTTGCAATAGCCAACGAGGGAAACTGAATACACCATATCCCCCTCGACCTCGTTCTGTGGGTCATCGTAGTGACTCATCTGATGTTCTCCTTGTTCAACCAACGTTTCTGCCATGTCCACCTAGCCTCTCAAGGTACTGTATAGGGGGGTCGATGATATCCACACGCACGTGTAGCGGCCTATAAACAAATTGCCGCAAGTTGGAGCAGAGTTAATTGCTGTAATCAAGCAACAAGTTTCTTGGACGCAATTTATAAGAAAATCCCTATTTCTTCTAGATTGTCACGGTGGCACGCTTCCTTCAAAGTCAAGGTGTTGGATTCTCGGTTTGCGCCTGAGTTTCGGATGTTTCCGGTGTGAGACGATTACCTAACTCATATGGCCATATACGGCCGATTCGACTTCGGGGCCAACATATTTGTATATATGACGCAGTATTGCGTCGTTTCTGACTTCATCGCAGTCTCGGGCTTCGTTAGTAAGACTCCAAATGTTATTACTAAGTAGGGTACTTGTAGTATACAGAAAATCGCTCATACAGAGTGTAAGAATTACAGTTCCACCAGGACCACCTATGACCTATCTAGCATCCATCACCTCGACCCAAGGGTATTCTCCCGGTCTCCCCTAGTCAATAGACACTCCGCGGGCCTATAACTTCAACGCAAGGAGCAGTTGCGGTCGCGCCACATTTCACCAGGCCACGCCGCCACAGGTTCAAACGCTTTCCGAAAGAATTCCGGAGGTGTGACTCACTGTCACGGTTATATTTGATTTTTGAAGCGCATAGTCTATTCCTTCCAATCGTGCTTTATACTCCTACGGCGTGAAGGGACCGTCAAATGACTGGATTACCGAACTGGCGAGGCACGAGTCGGCAATGCTAAGATAAGGACATGGTCCCATGTAGCACGCGACTTGTAGCATGCTTCTCATTAATATTGCCCTGCAGCCTCCGCTCTCCTCATTCGCTTTCGGAAATAGATCGTCTATTGCTGTCCATAATTAATCGGTCTCACTACAGGGCCAACTTTTCAGAGACTTGAAAACCCTAACAAGCAAGTACTCCGGCGAAAATGATTCTGGATTCTGTTTCAAAAGAGTCATTCCCTGGCTGTCACACAAGTCCGACTACAGTAGTCCTGTTCAGGCACGGGGGTAGGGTTCACGTGCTCTAGGAGGTGACATTGCGCCCCCATGTTCAGGCTCCGCCCATTCGCAGGCTGTCGCTCTCGCTCAGACGAAACGAGCGCTTCTCAGGTACAGGGAGGAAGCACATAAACTGAGGTTGTCGGATCGATATGCGGCCCCACCCGTCAATTCTGCCCTTTGCATTCAGCAAACGTCGCTCTGTAACTGCCTCCTTACATTTTCCGACGGCTTACTACGCTACATACCTTTACGATGCCTCAGATCAACATCCAAGATCCTGATCCTGAGAAGGGAGATATCACGAGTTTGTCATCCGCTGCTCGCCTTTGCCCTAGTCATACCCATTTACCGATATTAATTGTAGATGGCCAGCCTGACCAGCATCCCTCAGCGCCATTGCGGCCACCCCCGGGCCATGGGAAGACCAATACTCACATCGGTGATAGCTCAGGCCCCCTTTTCACCTTGTATTCCAACATTGCGGAGGACGACGATAATAAGATGGCAGAACGATGGCAAAAGGATGCAGAGGGGATCATCATCTTCGTACGTTCGGAGCTCACATTCTGCGGTTACGTACTCATTCAAGAGCACTGTATATAGACTGGTTTGTTCTCCGCCGTCATTGCTACACTCATCACTGTATCCATCCAAGACCTCCGGCCAAACTCTCAGGATATATCCGCATTCTATCTGGAGAGAATGTATCAGCTTCAAGTCAATCCCAACACATCACGCCCCTCCGCTGTAGATGGGCCCCCAGCATTCTCTCCACCGATTTATGCTGTCTGGGTGAACTCACTCTGGTTCCTGAGTCTCGTTATCAGTCTTTCATGCGCGATGCTGGCGACATCTTTGCAGCAGTGGGCTCGTCGATATATCAGATATACTCAACCGAAACGATGCAATCCACAAACCCGGGCGCGCGCTCGTGCATTCTTTGCAAAGGGCATCGAGAAGTTTCATGTTCCGTGGGCAGTTGACGCGCTGCCCACTCTGGTCCATCTTGCGCTATTCATCTTCTTTGCTGGCCTCCTCGTCTATCTATTCAACATCCACCACACCGTGTTCAGCGTGGTGGTTTGTTGGGTGGCACTCTTATCAACTGTCTATGGACTCATCACATTTATGCCAATTTTTCGATATGATAGTCCTTACTATTCACCACTTTCCTTGCTAGTCAGGTACATTTATGCCGCTATTTTGTATACTGTCCTCAAAGTTCCGGAAATCATGGCACGGCGTCTCTTCCCTGATGGAGCCTACGGTCGCATTTGCTATTTGAGGGGAGTTTATCGCTTCTGGATTGTCAGGGGTTTCGTTATGGCAAATGAAGTGGCCACTTCGATGAAACTATCCGAGATTGATGGCCATATCCTGGAATGGACAGCCGAATCTCTCTATGAAGATGATAGACTCGAAACTCTCGTCGAATCTATCCCTGGCTTTTATCAATCAGATGAGGTCAACGATATTCCTGAACCGGTACAATGGACAATTAGATTCACACTGGGTAATTTTTTGCGACGCAGCTTGTCATGGAATTCAGTCTCCGACTCGGTCAAAAAACGCCGAATCGTCAGTTGCCTCAACGCCGCTAGTGCTGCGACTCTGAAGCCCTGGGAAATTGGGCTCATGTTTAGTGGTCTTCTCTCCCTGAACTGGCGTGGGATACCCGATTCCGTTGAGATTGGGCATTTTCTGAAATCTTGTGAAAGGACTACCGAAGGACGGTTTACCCCATTCATACTGGGTATAATCACCTACATCATCGCATCTGCGCGTGAGCATGATGATCGTTGGACTAAACTCGCACAGGATCACTTGGCCATTCCGGAAGGCGTCCTTCAGGACTATCTTACCCTGGGAGATAGTCTGTTACTCGCACTCTTGATCTCCCACCTTCGCCTCGCCACCGATCGCTCGTCCTTCTTTTCACATGAAGTTGTGGAAGCTCTTTGTAGACTTGACACAACTGACATACGCAACGCCCTTCCCGGACTGCAGCACGATTTCTGTGCACTGTGGAATCAACTTGTTCCAGAAGCCCAAAAACTTGAAGAAGGGAGGTATAATCCGCCCATGTGGATCCTTTCGAGTACTCGCCGCATTTACATCGCTTTACACCAAGGCACCGATTGTGCCCCGACTGCATTTTCCGAATCTACCCCCGATGACAGTGACATTCTCGACCAACCATCGTCATATCCACTGTGCAATATCCCTGGCCATCACTCACACCCGACACCGCACGTTCACGAGGTGCTAATTGCAGAGACCGCCTCACCTCCCGCCGCTTGATTTTCTGCTGTTGCCCCTACAACTTAGTTCTTTTCTGTTCACCATCTCTCTTCCTCGTCCTATCCAGATGATGTCATTTGCGACCTGCAGGATCGCCACCACGTACATCACATGCCTCATTACCCACTCTTTTCACTACGCCCCTCGTATGCCTCGGCACGATTGTACACCTTCCAGTGTCTCCTATTAAATTGCAAGCACATCCAAACAATACATGTGCTCACCACCATACCGTTTCACCTGCAGCGGCATCTGGCCCTGACGACTCGGATTCTACTACATCCCCTCTCCAAGTGACTTTCCCCCCTTCGGCTGATGACCCTATCTCTTCCACGGTACTTGTGGTGTAATTTCCATCTTCCGCACAACTGGTCCCACCGACATACTTCCCCTGAATTCAATGACAATCCCGATTTCTTCACCGTCCCAGTATTACAAAACCTTCTAAGGCCAGGAAGTTCCTCCGCCCACCTTAACCAGCACCGTTCCACGTTCTGGGCGACTCATGATAGCCTTGCATGGGCCTCTTCGCTCATCCACACCACCAGCCACCAAACTGACCACAGATCCATCGTGCTGTTTTCCTGATGCTGAGCGCTCCATGATCATGTAGGGTGTGGACTCTGCGTAATCTCGACCCCTCTTCTTACTATACTGCTGTTTTGTGTTTACTCATGTTCTGATGTATTTCGTTCTGTCTTATATGAAGTGTCTGTCGGGATGTCCGTCTTACAAGGCGGTACCCCAGAAATTCTCTCTGCGGCGCCGCAAGTGCTCGCAAATTAGAACAATCAAAAGACCCCGTTCTGGTCCGAACTACTCATGTTACATTCCCCCCATGTACCCTCCACAATCCCCAGAAGTAGCGTGACGCATCAGGGAAAACCTCCTGTGCTAATCTGCGCTAGCGAGAGATAATTCCCGGATAATGATGTTATTTTTTCGGCAAAGGTGCCAATTATCTCTCGCTAGTGCTCGCTAGTGTTCGTTAGAGCCAATTACCTCTCGCTAGCGCGGGAGGTTCTTCCTGATGCGCCCGCCACCGTGCAAGTTGCTCCGAATGCCGAGACGACAGGCAACGCGCAGATCGTGAGCGGGTTCGGCGCGCCATTCCTGCTGGAGGGATTGTTCGGTGAGGCAATGCAGAAGGGATGGATGTAGAAGATGACGCAGTGGCAGGGGTCGCGTTTGGGGGATGATCGTTGACGATGACAACAACCACAGCGTTGGCCTACCGTGCGTTCTCTAGGTGCGAATCCCAGGCTCGACATATATTATGGCCCCGATACGTCGTAAACGCCGAAGCGACTCGGCCATACCGCAGTGCGCAGCGCCTCATTCCCCAACGCGGTCATCGCACTACGCAGTCGGCACGCAGAACGCCTCGCGCGGCGAAAGCGTGAGAAATAGCCGCACAGAGCTGCAGCTGGCGTCGGGGGAACCATGCAAGTTGACAGCTGAGGCCTGAGGTCTCCTAGAGTTGTGGGGCCCGCGCATAGATAGGGCTAGCAAGCGAAGCGAGCACTGTCTGCCCATCCGGCGTGATTCTTTGACACGCGGCGGTTTTTACTTATTCTACTGGCTTGCGTTGGGTACCTGTGTATGATTGGTACGAAATAGAGAGTGTATGATATGCGTATTTACGACAGCAGTAGCATCAGTCAACAGTCAAGACGACGCGTCAAGCCGTGGTGAGGACTACCCTGCGAATGGCCGACGAAGGATGAAGGATTTCAGAGGGAAACTGGACATATATCATATCCCCCTGGACCTCGTTCTGTGGGTCACCGTAGTGACACATCTGATGTTCTCCTGCCATGTCCATCATAGTCTCTCAAGGTATTGGGGGTCCGCGTCGACTCCGATGATATCCACGCACACACACGGGTACCGGCCTATAAACAAATTGCCGCAAGTTGCTGATGCAAGAACGGCAGTAATCAAGCATCAAGCAACATGTTTCTTGGACGCAACTTATTCCAAGAAATCCCTATTTCTTCTGGATTGTCACGATGGCACGCTTCCTTCAAAGTCAAGGAGTAGTTGCGGTCGCGCCACATTTCGCCAGGCCACGCCGCCACAGGTTCTAGTCCTGTTCAGGCACGGGGTAGGGTTCACGTGCTCTAGTGACGGATTGCGCCCGCACGTTCAGGCTCCGCCCATTCGCAAGCTGTCGCTCTCGCTCAGACGAAACGAGCGCTTCTCAGGTACAGGGAAGAAGTACATAAACTGAGGTTGTTGGGTCGATATGCGGCCCCACTCGTCAATTCTGCCCTTTGCATTCAGCAAACGTCGCTCTGTAACTGCCTCCTTGTATTTTCCGACGACTTACTACGCTACATACCTTAACGATGTCTCAAACCAACATCCAAGATCTTGATCCTGAGAAGGGAAATATCACGGGTTTGTCATCCGCTGCTCGCCTTTGCCCTAATCATACCCATTTACCGATATTAATTGTAGATGTAGATGGCGAATCCGACCAGCATTCCTCAGCGCCATTGCGGCCACCCCCGGGCCACGGGAAGACCAACATCGGTGATAGCTCAGGTCCCCTTTTCACCTTGTATTCCAACATTGCGGAGGACGACGATAATAAGATGGCAGAACGCTGGCAAAAGGATGCAGAGGGGATCATTATCTTCGTACGTCCGGAGCTCACATTCTGCGGTTACGTACTCATTCAAGAGCACTGTACATAGACTGGTTTATTCTCCGCCGTCATTGCTACACTCATCGTTGCATCCATCCAAGACCTCCGGCCAAACTCCCAGAATATATCCGCATTCTATCTCGAGAGAATGTACCAGCTTCAAGCCAATCCCAATGCATCACGCCCCTCCACTGTAGATGGGCCTCCAGCATTCTCTCCACCAAGTTATGCTGTCTGGGTGAACTCACTCTGGTTCCTGAGCCTCGTTATCAGTCTTTCATGTGCAATGCTGGCGACATCTTTGCAGCAGTGGGCTCGTCGATACCTCAGATATACCCAACCAAAACGATGCAATCCACAAACCCGGGCGCGCATTCGTGAATTCTTTGCAAAGGGCGTCGAGAAGTTTCATGTTCTGTGGGTAGTTGATGCGTTGCCCACTCTGGTCCACCTTGCGCTATTCATCTTCTTTGCTGGCCTCCTCATCTATCTATTCAACATCCACCACACCGTGTTCAGCATAGTGGTTTGTTGGGTGGCACTCTTATCAACTGTCTATGCATTCATCACATTTATGCCACTTTTTCGAAGCGACAGTCCTTACCATTCACCACTTTCCCTACCAGCCAGGTACTTTTATGCTGCTATTTCGTTTGCTGTCCTCAAAGTTCCCGAAATCATGGCCCGGTATCTCTTTACTTATCAAGCTTACTATCGCATTTGTCATTTGAGGGCATATTATCGCACCTGGATCTTCTGGGGTTTCGACAGGGCATGTGAAGCGGCCGCTTCGATGAATCTATCAGAGATTGATGGCGATATTCTGGAACGGACAATGTTATCTCTGTATGAAGATGATAGATTCGAATCTCTCATCGAATCTATCCCTGGATTTTATAAATCAGATGCGGTCAAGAATATTCCCGAACCGGTGCAATGGAGGATCAGATTCATTCTGGGTAGCTTTCTGGAACGCAGCTTATCATGGCATTCGGAATCTGACTCGATCAAAAAGCGTCGAATCGTCAGCTGCCTCAATGCCGCTAGTGCGGCTCTGAATCCCTATGAAACTGGGCTCATGTTTTCTGCCCTTCTCTCTGTGAACTGGCGTGAGATGCCTGATTCCATTGAAATTGGGCATTTCTTGAAATCTTGTGACAAAACTAGCGATCGGCGGTTTACCCCATTCATACGGGGTATAATCACCCTCATCATCGCAACTGTACGTGAGCGTGATGACCGTTGGACTACACTCGCTCTGGACTACTTTGCCATTTCGGAGGCTGTCCTTCAGGAATATCTTACCCGGGAAGATGGCCTGTCACTCGCCATCTTGATTCACCACACTCGCCTCGCCGATCGCTCCAATTACTTTGAACGTGGTGTTCTGGAAGCTCTTTGTCGACTTGACGTAATTGACATACATAACACCCTTCCCGGACTGCAGCACGATTTCTGTGCCCTGTGGAACCAGCTTGTTCGAGAAGCCCAAGAAGAAGGGAGTCATAATCATTCTATATTGATCCTCAGGGAGATCCGCCACATGTACATCGCTTTACACCAGGGCACAGATGCCGCTCCAACTGCGTTTTCCGACTCCACCGACGATTTCGATGATATCATTACCCAACCATCGTCGTATCCACTGTGCAATATCCCCGGTCATAACTCACACCAGACACACAAACTTCCCGAGGTGCCAATTGCAGAGATTGCTTGACCTCCTCCCCCCATTTAATTTTCCGCCGTTGCCCAGCTTCACTTCTTCATCCCATCTAGGTTATATCATCATCGTAACTGAATGCAGCCTGCAGGATCGCCACCACATGCACCGCATGTTCCGTCACCCTCTCTTTTCATCACGCTCCTCACATATCCGACCGATTGTACTCCTTCCACTGGCAGTGTCTCAGATTATGTTACAAGCACACCAAAACAGTCCACCTGCTCGCCACCTTATCATTTCATCTGCAGTGACATCTGACCCTGACGATTCTATTACATCCCCCTTCCAAGTGACTTTCCCCCCTTCGGCTGGTAACCCTATCGCGGCTGTTCCCTCTCTCGTTCCGTGGTACTGTTGTTTTATTTTCATCTTTCTCGCACCTTATCTTGCCGACATGACTCCACTGGATTCAAAGACGTTCCCGGTGCCTTCATCGTCCCAACCTTCTAAAGCCAGGAATTTCCTCCGCCCAGCACAGTTCCACGTCCTGAGTGACTCATGAAATCATTGCATGGACCCCATGGGCCAGGTCTGTTGATCCACACCGCCAGCCACCAAACTGACCATAGATCCGTCATCTCATTTCCCCGACTCGGATGCTGAGCGCTCTATGATTATAGTATAATGTGATTTCTGCGCAATCTCAATCCCTGTTCTTACTATACTGCTGTTTTGTGTTTACTCGTGCTCTGATGTATTTCGTTCTGTCTTACATGAAGTGTCTGGATGGATGGAGTCGGTCCTCTTTCGCTCCACATCCCCCGTATTTGTGATTGATGCAAAGTATTCAAAATTTGGCCTTGTTTGTTCGTTCGCTCTCGGTATGGTATCATTTATGGAACCCAGTACGATACACAGGTGAACATTTGTCTGGAATGGTCGAAAACATTGCGACCTGTGACCAACTGAACAACTTGAAGAGCTCTTGAACTCGAATGCAGGGACTCTGGGCAATGTCAGTTTGCAGAGTGATTACTGGGTGAGGATATGGGAATAAATGGGTTGGCTAGCGCTCCAACTGCTGGCTAGATGGCATAGGGTGGGTTACTATCACCTCCGTTTATCGACATTGTCACGTACGGGGCGCCACGTGCGCTTGTGCTTGTGCTTGACCATGCACACAAACACCGCCACACAACACCAACGCTCCCGTTCCGCTTTTCTGGCCCATATCAGCACACAATCTCTCCTCTAGAACGGTACCTGCGTTGCTTCGCCTCCTTAAACCATACAAACAGAGCGCGGCCCAGAGCGTCACTGTCGGCGTCGCCGGCTTCTCGAACGTCGGGGAGAACAGTTTTATCAACACCTTAATACGCGTTAAGGTGTGTCATCACATTTGTCTGGGTTGGAGGCGTTTTTCATGCCCATTTGATGGCCCAAATCGCTATGAAGGTATGTGCCGTTGAGGCGCCGCCAGGGAATATGAAGGAACCACAGTCCGTTCAACTCGAGCGCGGCCTGCGCATCGTCTACTCGCCGGGCGTCCTCTTTGAGGACGAGTCATCCGTGTTCCTGCGCAACGTTGTCAAGCCAGAAGACATCGATGACCCTATCTCCGTCAGTGAGTGTGCTCCTATGCGTACTCTTCTCCGTGACCTCAACTCTTACCTACCACCAGTTGAGGAAATTCTCGCAAGGACGGAAGCCGAAAATTTGATGAAGGTCTACAACCTCCCTATGCTCTTGTTGACGCTGGAGTTCTTGACCGTGCTGCCATTGAGCAGGCGCCTCCTCAAAGTCGGTCCACCCGTCACCCTTCTCTCCAAAACTAAAATGCCCTCTCTGTCTTACAAGGCAGCACCCTAGTCATTCACTCTGCTGCGCGCCAAGTGTTCGCCGACTAGAACCATCAAAATATACCGTTCTTCTCCAAACCGGCCGCGTTACATGTTGCGCATGTGCCCTCCATAATCCCTGGAAATGGCGGGTTAGTTACCCAGGGTGCTGAGACGATATGCAACGCACAGATCGTGAGCGGATTCGGCGCGCTATTGCTGCTAGAGGGTTCGTACGACGAGGCGGATGCAGAAGCGATGGACGCTGAACCAGATTTGGAGCCCGCTGCAGATAATTTGGAAATGGACGTCGAGGATGATGCGGTAAGGGTTGCGTTCGGAGGGACCGTAAACGACAAGAATCTCAGCGTCAGCCCACCGTGCATCCCCCATTGTCCCTCTTTCTCCGCTATAAACGAAAGCAGTAAAAATGTTGATCGAACAGGTGAACGACGATGTCGGCATTCTCACTTGACACAGACCAGGCGAAATTTGCCCTTCCAAACCCAAACGGGCCCGTTCTCCAGGCGTGGAGCCTGTAGATACCGGGTTCGACATAGGGTATGACCCCGATATGTCGCGCGCTGAAACGACTCCGTCGTATCACCATACGTAGCACCTCGCTTCCCACGGCAGCCGTCGTTCTATGCAGTCAGCGCGCACAAACCCTCACGCGGCTGAAGCATGAGACCAGCCTCGTCTCCATCCTTGCCTCCGTTATTGCCCTCATTGCCACTGTCCAGTCTTGCCCCGCCTTCGTTTTTCGAGCCTCAGTCACCGCCTGCACCCACGTCTCACGAGTTTATGCCGCCCGTTTCTTGCCTCATGTCCCCTGCATTTCCCATATCGTTGCTATCGTCATCGCTGCTGTCACCGTCACTCCAGTCAGTCACCCGTCTCATCACGATTATTGCCCACGTCACCGCTTTACGATCTCACGCCGCCTCCGCTTTCGCCTCTTGCCACCCCCGTCGCAACCTCAGTTAGAAGAGTACCAGTCAGAAATTACCAGCAGCAGGTGCCGAGGCTCCGAATACGAAGAATACAAGTTATGCCGTGGCGACACGGCCCCGAGAGCGAACCCGAGAGGACCCCGTCCGATCCCAAAGCCGAAGTCAAACCACACACGAATCTCCGCAATCCAGCACCACCCTGACGACAACACCAGCCTTAGCAGTGCCCAGCCCGACCTCAGCATCAGCAGTGAAGACAGCAGCAACATCTGTGGCCGCCACGCCAGCGCCAGCAATGGCAACCACGCATACGACCCCGAAGTCTCCACGGCAACGAACTCGGCAACAGCGTCCGCGTGTATGACCCGGGCGGCATTGGTTTGAACAGCAGCACCGGCGTCATCGAGGACAGCAGTCTCAGGGACAACAGCATCAGCCCTGACGCCAACGCTTACGAATCCGGTGGAGTCGACACAAGTACCAGCACTTTCGACAGCGCAATCCGCGATGTTTTCGACAGTAGCAGCCACAGCAACAATGCCGCTAGTGTGGCTCTGGATCCCTGGAGAACTGATGTTATGTTTGAAAACCTTCTCCCTATGAACTGGCGTGAGACGCCTGATTCCATTGAGATTGGGCATTTCTTGAAATCTTGTGACAAGACCAGCGAAGGGCAGTTTACCCCATTCATACGAGGTATCATCACCCACATCATCGCAAGCGTGCGCGAGCGCGATGACCGTTGGACAACACTCGCTCTGGACCACTTGGCTATTTCGGAGGGTCTCCTTCAAGACTATCTTACCCAAGGAGATAGCCTGTTACTTGCCATCTTTAACTGCTACACTCGCCTCACCGATCGCTCCTCCTTTTCACAAGAAGTTGTGAGAGCTCTTTGTAGATTTGACACAATTGACATACGCAACACCCTTCCCGGACTGCAGCACGATTTCTGTACCCTATGGAACCAGATCGTCCCAGAAGCCCAAAAAGAAGGGAGTTGGGGTTCTCCTAGGGTACAGATGCCGCCCCAACGGCATTTTCCGAATCCACCAAGATTTACGATAACATTCTCGCCCGACCATCGTCGTATCCACTGTGCAATATCCCGGGTCATTACTTACACCCGACACACCACGTTCTCACGGTGCTAAATGAAGAGACCGAGACCGCTTCCCCTCGTCTCGCCGCTTGATTTCGCGCCGTTGCCCTACATCTTGGCTCTTGTCTGTTCGCCATCTCTCTTCTTTATCCTATCCAGATGATATCATAATGCAACCTGCAGGATCGCCACCGGGTGAGGGCGAGGGGGACCGGCGCTCAAGCCATGTTCGCGCCTTGGGTAGGATCGGGACGGGGCCCATGTTTAGCGGAGGCCTCAGGTGCGGAAGGATACCAGGGCTCGCACGGGTGCGGGCCCACAGCCGTTTATTCACTTTCTCATTGCCCTATGAGGCCCATTTCATTTATTGGTTACCTTTACTGATCAATTATCTAATCTTCTCGACTTAAGCAGGTGACTAATCACACCGCCTTGGCCATGCGTTGAGGGCCCTCGTCTTGCACCCTGGGAGTCAACCAGGGCGCCTACACTTTTTACTCCGACCCTCACGACGGTAATATGCAGCAAATGAACGTTTTCATTTTGTGCGTGTACAATTCGCGCAGTCACCTACAATCTTCACCTTCATTGGCCGAGAGTCACTTGATGACTATATAAGCACGATGTGCGCAAAGCTGAATGTTATCCTGCTTTTGGACTCGGACGTCCCTTCGAGTGTGCGCCTGCCTGACTCCCATCCACGTCCTTCACGTCGCTCGTCTCGCCCTCCCTCTAGTCCTCGACTCCTTCGCTCCATCATTCTCGCCTCAACTTTCGTGCTGAGCCATTTAGGGTCGTTCCTGCTGAGTCAC
>QFEY01000353.1:0-78888 GCA_003316435.1 Russula virescens
AAGGAAAAGGAATGGTCCTAGAAGGTCCTAATGAAGTAGTCTGTACCACAAGAAAGAAATAAGGTGTAGCACCCGCACCTATCCTCTTGCGCTTAAAGCCTAAGCGTCTCGTACCCACGCTCGCTGCCCATACCTGTTTATCATCAAGGCCAATCCCGTATCGCGTAGGCGTTTGACTTCTTGAATGATGCTCGAACTGAATGATAATTTGAGTGAGACGGATGAAGATTCTTGTGAGTCACTTACCATAAAATACTTTTGCCTGACCCCGCTATGGAACCAGCGTGGCATAGTGATCAAGACGTGCGATGAAAAGGAAAGAAGAGAGTCCCGTACGTTTGCCGTGAATCCATAGCAATGAGCCTGTCGCCATCCATTCCTTGAATCTATCGCTCTGAATGAACCATGAGCCAGTTCGCCCATGGTGGTCTCTGCGGGCGATGTTGTGATTCAGCGAGGGATCCGGGGGTAAGAGCCAAGTTCGAACGTCCTTTTGGAGCCGCATCCCTATGAAATACGTTCAGCTTTGAGAATCATTATGAGTAAACGTCGGAACTAACTTTCAGCATTGTGTATCCCATTAGCCGACTCTTGTATTTTAACTAACGCACACCGTCAGTTTGAGGAGCATGGGATATTCGACGCAAGTTGAACGTACCAAGTGCTTGTTGTACGCCATCCATCGATGCCTTGCCGTCTACTCGGACATATCTCGTCAATCGTCTAATCGCAACAATAGTGGTGTTTTTCACCATTCATGGCTTCCTTCAGATTGTTAAATAGCCCATGGACAACCTCGAGTGTGTGAGTAACAGTCATCCGAGCTTCCTCCTGAGTAAGTCGATCTAATCGCCGTAGAACTGTCTCGACCTCATTCTCTCCAAGTAACTTCTTTGTGAATTTCTCTGCACTAAGATCAGCCAACGAAGATCAGCACGCAGTGGGCCGCTTACTGAACCGACCCTGCTTGATTTGTTTGGTCGCCAGTGCAAGAACGTTGATTACTTGGGCCAGGATTGTCGCCATGATATCTGACATCATAGGGGACGATGGGATCTTCTCGGTATAAACATGAAATCGTTTTAGAAAATTTGCTAAAGATTCAAAGAGGTCGTTAAGGGCGTCGTAGCTTTGAGTGACACCGATAGCTGCCTGGTGTGAAACGATATCAGACAAAGGCCCAACTATAGAGAAAGGCGATACGTACTGCGAGGAGGACATCGATGCCAGTAACTATGAGTTTCGTCGGTTGAAATGGCACCTGCAGGAAGTATAAAGATATGATCCGATAAACAAATTTCAGTCGGCAAAGCTCACAAGACCGGCCGCGTCACCAAGGACGTTAGAAAACCCATGGACGACTTGAACTACGGGACGAAGGAAGTTGGTGAGTTTGCGATATTTGGCGCGATAGTCTTTGAAGTCTTTCTCTCTTTGTAGAAGCAGTCGGATGATGTCGTCGGGGGCATTACAGTTCTGGAATTGCTCTATGGAGGAATGGCTGGTAAGGTCTATTCCGGTCTGTTTGGAATAGTCGACCAAAGCGGCATCAAGAATGGATCGAAAGGAGGTGGACATGGACATTGATGACATCGAGGTGGGGCGAGAGTGGTGGTGAGTTGACACGGCTGGGAGACGTGTCAGTCAAACAGGTTGCACAGCCTCGAAAGGGTTTACATGGTTACAGAGCGTTGATACGTTCTAGCACGAGCGGTTATCATAGCTTCTCATAAGTAACGCCATATGGTAGTGGTTGATTTGGGTAACATTAATTTCCCGGTGGCAGAGATGCGGACTTCCAAATCGGATCGGCTGGCTATTCCCGAATCGCCGAATCAGAAGTCCCCAAAAACGCTTCGATCTCAGCGTCTCTTTTCGCTTTACGCTGTCTTCTACACAAGTGTCCTCCTTCTCATCTGTCTGCCGTTGGTTATCGTCGCCGTCCCCTTCCCTTCTTTGTTTGTATATTGTCTCTCCTCTTCCTCTCTCCTCGAGGTCGACCTTCTTCTCATCAGCCACTGCAGCTATGTCGACCCATCAATGTCTTCTACATTCCCTATTTTAGCCTCGTGCCCCGCGCTTGCTTGACCCCCACTTCCCCGCTCTTTTCTATACAAAACGGACCTCCCATACCGCTGTCACTTGCGCCTGACATGCGAGCGCTCGAGGACGCCTAGGCCACGCGTGGCGCATCGCGTGGCTTTACACTTCCAAGGGATGCGAGGCGCTCCGAGGCCAGTTTTCGCCATAGTCATCCATGAGAGTAGCGTATTACAGTCTCGACAAATAGAGTCAACGTACGAGGAACATTCGACACCACGACTATTGTCGATTGACTACTTCGAGCTGCCAAAGGAAAGTGTATCAGAGTGAGAAGAAAATGGTGTCATTGTCTCCGATAATACCCTACATAGGACATGGACATGTAACCTTCCAGAAGTGCTGTATGGGGTTCTGTACCCCGAGGCGCACAATAATCAATCCCAAAAAGGAACCCTACATCTTATCTACATCATATTCCGACAACAATCGCACGATATTTTGATATCCGTACTGCAATGCTACTTGAGATGGTGTCCGGCCTTCGTCGTTCTGCACACCAACATTCGCTCCGTGCTTCAGGAGTACCTTGACGACCTCTACATGACCACTCAATGATGCAAGATGCAATGAAGTCGAGTTCTCATGCCGTGCCGCATTCACATCAGCGCCATGGTCGAGTAATAACCGTACAACACCCAAGTGTCCATATCGTGATGCCGTGTGCAACGGCGTCCAGCCAGTCCTGTCGTGGGAGCGCACATCCGCGCCATACTCGATAAGTAACTTGGCAACTTCAAGCGCTCCGTTCTGAGACGCATAAGAAATTGGAGTCCGGCGAATGTCGTCCTGTTCTTCGACATCCGCACCGCTCTCAAGTAACGACTGCACGGTCTCGATGTCCCCGGCATATGACGCAGTAATCAATGAAATTCCCTTGTCAGACATACTTGCGCTTTGTCCGTGGCTAATGGGAGGTTGAGCAGCTTCGGGCAAGGGGTCTTGCGATGCGGTATCTGAACAGGTCACATCGGTGTGACCCTGAGGATCCATGACTCCCATGCACTCCGCTAAAAACCTTGCTATATCACGTTTCCCATTACGGTGTGCCAGGTCCAAAGGGAGAGCGTTGTTACTATTGCGAATGTTGACATCCGCTCCGGACTTGAGTAGCAACGTCACAACGTCAAGGTGTCCACTTTGAGCTGCGTTGTGCAGCGGAGTGGAACCCTCGTTATTGAGGAGACTGGCATCTGAACCCGATGTAAGCAGCATTTCGGCAATATTGAGTCGCCCGTAACTTGATGCCAGGTGTAAAGGCGTTTCTTGATCCTGATTCCGAGAATTAACATCTGCGCCGTTCTGGACGAGTAATTCTACGACAATGAGGTGGCCATTCGTGGACGCAAGATGGAGAGGACTAAAGAAGCTCTGATTGTTTTCGTTTAAATCTGCGGAGCGATCATGAACTGGCTTGCTGGATGGGGATAGATAGCATTACATACCACTGGATGGAGACTGGTTGTGGATGTGGCGGGAGTCCGCAGCTGCGCCACTCTGGAGTAACAAACGCACGACTTCATGATGCCCATTTTGCGATGCAAACATCAACGAGGTCCTGCCATCATTGTAACTCGAGTCAACAGTTGCACCATTCTGGAGTAACAGATGGACGACGTCAAGATGTCCATTTTGCGATGCGAGCGTCAATGAGGTCGAACCAAATTTGTTATGGGAGTCGATGGTTGCGCCATTCTGGACTAATAAATGCACAACCTTGTAATGTCCATTTTGCGATGCGAACATCAACGAGGTCCAGCCATTGTTTTGACGGGCGTCGACAGTCGCGGTGTTTTGAAGTAACAAATTCACAACTTCAAAATGTCCATTTTGTGATGCGAACATCAACGGGGTCCAGCCTTTGTTTTCATGGAAGTCGGCAGTTGCACCGTTCTGGAGCAACAAATGCACAACTTCAAGATGTCCATTTTGCGATGCCAACATCAATGAGGTCCAGCCGTTGTTTTGACGGGAGTCGACAGTCGCCCGGTTGTGGAGTAACAAACGCACAACTTCAAGATGTCCATTTTGTGACGCCGCCATCAATGAGGTCTGGCCATGGTTATTATGAGAGTCGACACTCGCACTGTTCTGGAGTAACAAATGTACAACTTCGAGGCGCCCATGTTGCGATGCTACCATCAACGAGGTCTCACCACCAATGAGACGAGAGTCGACAGTTGCGCCATTCTGGAGTAATAAATGCACAATTTCAAGGTGTCCAAATTGTGATGCAGCCGTCAATGAGGTCCCGCCATCGTTTGCATGGAAATCCACAGAAGCACCATGCCGTAATAATACCCGCGCAACCTCTAGTTCTCCTGTGGCCGATGCCATGATCAGCGGGGTCCATGCTCCTTGGCCTTGAGAGTCGACATCCGAATGGTGGTTAAGTAGCAGATGTATCACATCCAGACGCCCATTCTTTGATGCCTCGTGTAGTGGGGTCCATCCATTGTAATTCAGGGTGGCCACATCCGCACCATGTTCCAGAAGCAATGTCACAATGTCGGCATTTCCTTTGGCAGCCGCAGCATGCAACGAAGTACAGTAACAACCACCCCTTGCGTTGATATCCCATTGGCGGGTAACGAGCAGGTGCTCTACAAGGTCTCGGAAACCCAATAATACCGCATAGTACAATGGAACAGCTTCTGGTGGTGATGGGCGCGCCGTGAACATGGTTTCCCGGAATGGGCGATCGATATCGTAGATCCACACCCACGTCGCGAAGTGTGGCTTTTCAGAGTCAAAAAGACACTTCATCGCGTCTTCGATACTGGAAGATACATCGTGGTGCCGCGAATGGTCGACCCAGTATCGGGCTGCATAGATGGCGAGGGGAAAATTATTCATAAAGGCCGTGTCGACTTGGTCGTCTAATGCGAGGAGGATGCTCAAGGAAGCGTTTGCAAGGATGGTGTGTGCCGAATCGGAAAGAATGTGGTACTGGGAAAGACCTTTCTCAACTTTGGAGAGGCGGTGCGACATCAAGTATTCCTTGACAGAAAAGTGCGAGAAACGGACAACTCGCGATCCGTCCATCTCGACGATCGTGATTAAACTTGAGCATACGGATAACACTTCCTCTTCCGGGTTCTCCGCCCGCAACTCCGTGACGTAACGGGATGGCATTTCTGCCTCAAATTGAATCGCAAGGATGTCGGCAAGCTCTTCAACACGAAGCGGTCGAATCGACACTGCAACGCATTTGAAAAGACGTTGTGCGTATTCCTCTGTCTCTCGAGGAATGCTTTTTAATATCCGGTCATATATCTCATCCAAACTATCTGGCAAGTTATCAAGAGCACGACGAACTGTGGAGGGTAGATTGCGCCGAAGGGCTTCTAGTTGGCAAGTGATGTACCGAAACCTGAGACGTTGAATAAGCATCACAGTGATTTGGCAGAGTAGCATTGACTTACATGCCATCTGCCCTCCGGGAGAGCGTCCTGATGACCATCTCCTTGTCCTCAACTCTCCATCTTCGCATCTTCCGATCCAAGTAGACGATTGACCTGACGTAGTCTGCAATATCCTTCTTTTGTCCGTCCTCATCGTGAAGAGAAACAGTGTGAGATGTCAGAGTCATAAGCGCAGCTTGGATATCCGCCTCGGGCCGACTTGTCGCGCAGATACGAACATTTCCGAGGTTCAAGCCAACAAGTTTCTCCACAAGCTCAACGACCCGATCTCGAGGAGACTTCACACCAGAGTCATTGGGGCATTCGTCAAGACCATCGATGATGATATATATTGTTGGTTGCCCTTCAGTCTTGAGCATCTTTTCCAAGCAACCTCGCAGCACGTCATCATCTGGTCGCTGGGATCCTCCATCGAACTCAGAATAGAGTGCCGAGAGGATGTGGTAGCATGGATCGGATTTGGCAGAAAGCTGGGCAACAAGAGAAGCAAGTAATCCAGCGACTTCCTGCTTCTCCGAGTCTCTGAAATCACAGTAGAAATAGGTAATCAAGGCCAACCCGGTCTCGCGTAAGCGTTTGACTTCTTGAATGATGCTCGAACTGATTGATGGTTTGAGTGAGACGGATGAAGATTCTTGTGAGTCACTAACCATAAAATACTTTTGCCTGACCCCGCTATGGAACCATGCGTCGCATAGTGGTCAAGGCGTGCGATGAAAAGGAAAGAGAGGAACATCGTACGTTTGCCGTGAATCCATAACAAGGAACCCGTCGCCATCCAGTCCTCGAACCTGTCGCTTTGGATGAACCATGACCCAGTTCGCTCGTGGTGGTCTCTGCGGGCAATGTTGTGATTCAGCGAGGGATCCGGGGGTAAGAGCCAAGTTCGAACGTCCTTTTGGAGCTGCATCCCTGTAAAGCGCGTTCAACATTGAGATTATTTATGAATAAACGCTGGGGCTAACTCTCAATATTGTGTATCCCATCAGTCGTCTCTTGTAATTTAACTGGCGCACACCCTCAGTTTGAGGAGGATGGAATATTCCATGCAGGTTGAACGTACCAAGTGCTTGTTGTACGCCATCCATCGATGTCTTGCCATCTACCCGAACATCTCTCGTCAATCGTCTTATCGCCACAATCGCGGTGTTTCGCACCATTCATGGTTTCCTTCAGATTGTTAAACAGCTCATGCACAACCTCGAGTGTGTGAGTAACAGTCATCCGAGCTTCCTCCTGGGTGAGTCGATCTAATCGCCTTAGAACAGCCTCGACCTCGCTCTCTCCAAGTAATTTCTTTGTGAATTTCTCTGCACTACGATCAGCCAACGAAGGTCAGCGCTCAGCGGGCCCACTTACTGAAACGACCCTGTTTGATTTGATTTGTTGCCAGCGCAAGAACATTGAGTACTTGAGCCAGGATTGTCGCCATGATATCTGATATCATAGGTGACGATGGGATCTTCTCGGTATAAAGATGGAAGCGTTTTAGGAAATTGGCGACAGATTCAAAGAGATCACCAAGGGCATCGTAGCTTTGAGTGACGCCGATAGCCGCCTGATGTGAATACATATCAGACAAGGGCCCAGCTAGAGAAAAGGGTGATAGGTACTGCGAGGAGAACATCGATGCCGGAAAGTATCAGTTTTGTTGGTTGAAATGGCACCTGCGGGGTATAAAGATATGATCAGACAAACTCAGCTGCCAGAGCTCACAAGACCAGCAGCATCGCCAAGGACGCTAGAAAACCCATGGACAACTTGAATTACGGGACGAAGGAAGTTGATGAGTTTGCGATATTTGGCGCGATAGTCTTTGAACTCTTCCTCTTTTTGTAGAAGCAGTTGGATGACGTCGTTGGGGGTTTGGCAATTCCGGACTCGCTCTGTGGACGGATGGTTGGTAAGGTCTATTCCTGTCTGTTTGGAATAGTCGTCCTGCGCGGCATCTAGAATGGATCGAAAGGAGGTGGTGGACATGGACGTTGACGACATCGAGGTTGTGGGGGAGTGGTAACGTCACCCAACATGAGCCAGATGGTCGAAGGCGCCAAGGTCACGCGTAGCGCCAGCGTGGCGAGTATGATACTGTATCATACAACTGGAGGTTTGGCCGGACCGCTGAGTACTGTAAGGTGTGCATCTTCCGGGCCGGGTCATGTGTTGGTGATGGCAAGTCAACCACCCCTTGAACCTCGCACCGAGTCACACACCACCATCCCGCTTGCCCCTTCTCAGTTCCCATGGCCCTTGAGTTTTCCTAGAAGAGTGCCGCAGCGCGCTTTCAGTAGAGTATCATTCGCATCCCTCCACGCGCATTACCTGGGTCGGGAGTTTAGCGTCTGCGCGGTATTTTACAACGCTTAGATTTTATGAGTCCCAGGCAAGTGTTATTCGAGACTGTACAGCATCTACTATTCTCGATAAAACCCTACGTTATTCCGACAAAAATCGCGTAATCCCCCATTCTCCATACCGCGATGCTACTTGAGATGCTGTCCGGCCTTCGTCATTCTGCACAGCAGCATTTGCTCCGTGCCTAAGGAGCACCTCGACAATCTCAAGGTCACCAGACATGGCCGCAAGGTGCAACGCAGTCCAATGATCCTGCTCTTCTACGTTCACATCGGCGCCACGATCGAGTAACAACCAGACAATGACTAAATGTCCACATCGAGACGCTGCGTGCAACGGTGCCCATCCAACGCTGTCCTGTGAATTCACATCTGCACCACGTTCAATCAGTAACTCGACAACTTCGAGCCTTCCGCTCCAAGACGCAATAAGTATTGGGGTCTGGTGGTGAGCGTTTCGTCCGTTGATGTCTGCGCCATTGTCAAGTAATGATCGAGCTGTATCAATATCCCCAACCTTCGATGCATGATGCAATGACGTTCCGTGTTCAGGATTACTTGTGTGGTCAATTGACGGTTGCACAGCATCGGAAATAAGGGTTCCTAACACCGTGTAAACGAGGTCCATGTCGGTAGGGTCTTGAGAATCTATGAATTCCAGGAAATCCTCCAAGAACCTTGCCACGTCGGATCTCCCATGTTGGTGTGCCAGGTCAAGAGGAGTTTTATCATTACGATCACGAATGTTGACGACTCGGCCCCACGTGAGCAACAGTATCACAAGGCCGAGATGTCCGCGTTGAGCCGCTCTGTGTAATGGAGTAGAACCCTCGTTATCTCGACAATTGACAATTGAGTGATATGTGAGTAACAGGTGTGCAATCTCGAAATGACCCTGATATGATGCCAGGTGTAAAGGGGCTTCTTGATTCTGGTTCTGCGAATTAACATCTGCGCGGTGCTGGATGAGTAGTTCGGCGACGGTGAGATGACCACTGATAGATGCAAGATGGAGAGGGGTATAAAGGTTTCGTTTGTCTGAGTTCGACTCTGCGCGGTGGTCATGGAACTGTTCTGCAGGATGAGGATGGACATCGTTACGTACCAATGGATGGGATCTTGCTATCGTCGAGACGGGAATCCACAGCTGCGCCGTTCTGAAGTAATAAACGCGCGACATCCAGATGTCCATTATGCGATGCTGACATCAAGGAAGACCATCCGTTGTGGTCACGGGAGTTAATATTTGCGCCTTTCTTGAGTAAGAAACGCACGACGTCCAGATGACCATTGTGTGATGCAAATACCAATGAGGTCCAGCCATTGTTGTGACGGGAGTCCACGGTCGCGCCGCTCTGGACTAACAAACGTACGACACCAAGGTGTCCATTGCGTGATGCTAACATCAGAGGGGTATGGCCATCGTCATCATGGATGTCCACATTTGCGCCGTTCTGGAGCAATCGACGCGCGACATTCGGGTGTCCATCGAGTGAAGCTAACATCAATGAGGTCCAGCCATTGTAGTGGGAGTCGGCAGTTGCGCCGTTCCGGAGAAACCAATCCACGATATCCTGATGCCCACTTTGGGATGCTGACATCAATGGTGTCCAAGTATCATTGTGATGGGAGTCCATGGCCGCGCCGTATTGGAGTAATAAACGGACTACACCCAGATGTCCGCATTGCGATGCGAATATCAACGAGGTCCGGCCATCGTTGTCTTGAATGTCCACGGTTGCATCGTTCTGAAGTAACAAATCAACGACCTTCGGGTGTCCATTCTGTGATGCCAACATCAATGAGGTCTGGCCATCATTGCGATCAGAGTCGACAGTTGCGTTGTTCTTGAGTAACAAATCCGCAACCTTCAAATGTCCATTTTGCGATGCCAGCATCAATGGGGTAATGCCATTGTAATCACGGGAGTCCACACTTGGGCGGTTCTTGAGTAACAAACGTACAACATCTAAATGCCCGTTTTGCGAGGCAAACATCAGTGGGGTCCAGCCAGCATTGTCTTGAGAGTCCACAGCTGCACCATGCCGTAATAATATGCGTGCAACCTCCGGCTCTCCCTCATATGATGCCATGATTAGTGGGGTCAGCCCATTTGCGCCTTGAGAGTTAACATCCACACGGTGCTCGAGTAACAGCTTTAGCACATCCAGATGCCCTCTTCGTGATGCTTCGTGAAGTGGGTTAAATTTCTCGCCATTCAAGGCAGCCACATCCGCCCCTTTTTCCAGAAGTAACCGCGCAATATCGACGTTTCCTTTGAGGACGGCAGCGTTTAATGGGGAAGAGCGATGTCCACCCTTGGCATTGACATCCCTTGGACGGGTGACGATCAACTGTTCAACCAGGTCACGGAAACCACAAAGCGTGGCATAGTATAGTGGAACAGCTTCTGGTAGTGATGGGCGTGCGGTGAACATGGCTTCCCGGAATGAATGGTCGATATCATGTATCCATACCCATGCGGCAAAGCATCGCTTGTGGTTAAAAAGCTGCTCCATTGCGTCTTTGATTCTCGAAGATACGTGGTGGAGTCGCGCATGGTTGACCCAGTATCGGGCCGCATAGATAGCGAGAGGGAAGTTCTTCACAGTGTCCTTGTCGACCTGACCGTCTAACGCGAGAAGGACACCCAGGGAAGCCTTTGCGATGATGGTGTGTGCTGAATAGGAAAGAATGTGGTACTGAGAGAGGTCATTCCCAGCTTCGGCGAGGCGTCCAGATGTCAGGTATTCCTTGACTGAAAAATGCGAGAACCGTACAACTCGCGACCCATTCAAGTCGACAATGGTAATCAAACTTGAGCATGCGGATAAAATACCCTCTTCTGGGTCCTCCGGACGCCACTCTGCATTGTAATGGGGAACTGTTGCATCAAATTGAATCGCAAGGATGTCTGCGAGCTCCTCCACGCGAAGTGGCCGGATGGACACCGCAACGCACTGGAACAGACGTTGCGCATATTCTCGTCTTCCCCGGGGAATGCTTTTCAATATGCGATCATAAGTCTCGTCCAAACTATCTGGCAAATCATCGAGAGCACGACGGATCGCAGAGGGATGGCTAAGCCTCAGGGCTTCCAGTTGGCACGTTATCCATCTAAACCTGAGTAGTTGCCTGAGAATCATAGTGATTTGAAGTAATAATGATGACTTACATGCCCTCGGATCTCTCAGAAAGCTTAGTGATGACCAGTTCCCTGTCCTTGTTCCTCCATTTCTTCACCTCCCGGGTTGAGCGGACGACAAACCTGACATAGTCTGCGATATCCTTCTTTTGTCCGTCTTCGTCATGAAGAGAAACGGTGTGAGGTGTCAAAGATGTAAGGCTAGCTTGGATATCCGCCTCGGGGCGACTGGTTGCACAAATGCGAACATTTTCGAGGCGCAAGTCGACCAGTTTCTTCACTGCCTCAAGAATCCGAACCCGTGATGACCTCACGCCAGAATCATCGGGGGATTCATCAATGGCATCTATGATAATATATATTGTTGGTTGTCCCTCGGTCTTAAGCATCTTTTCCAAGCAACCTAACAGCGCATCATCGTCGGGCCGCCGTGATCCTCCGTCGAACTGAGAATATAGAGCGAAGAGAATGTGGTAGCATGGATCGGATTTGGCGGAGAGCTGAGCAATAAGGGAAGCTAGTAGTCCGCTGACACTCTGCTTCATGGGGTCTCTGAAGTCGCAATAGAAATAGGTGATCAATGCCAATCCCGTATCACGTAGCCGTTCGATTTCTTGAATAATGCTGGAGCTGATTGATGGTTTAAATGGACTCAACGAATGTATTCGGGAACCACGTACCATAAAACGCTCTTGCCTGATCCCGCTGTAAGCCATGCGCCCGGCGCAATCAGGACATGCGATAAATGAGAAATGACAAGCGCGTACGTTTACCGTAAATCCATAAAAGAGAACCCATCGTTGACCATTCCTTGAACCTGTCGCTTTGTATGAACCATGACCCTGTTTGCGGGTGGTGGTCTCTGCGGGCAACGTTGTGATTTATCGAAGGATCCGGGGGAGAAAGCCAAGTTCGAATATCCTTTTGGAGCTGGATCCCTGTGAAGCACGTCCAGTGACGAATCATCATGGGTAAATGTCGGGACTAACTCTTGATATTGTGTATCTCATCTGCCATCTCTTGTATCTCGACTAACACGCGTCATCAGTTTCAGGAGGATTAAGTATTCCATGCAGGTTGAACGTACGTAGAACTTGATGTATGCCATCCATGGATGTTTTGCCATCTCCTCAAATAAGTCCAATTAGTCGTACGATAGCCACAATAGTAACGTTTCTCACCATTTATGACAGCTTTTAAATTATCGAATAGTCTATGAACAACTTCCAGCGTATGGGTAGCAGTCACCCGAGCTTCCTCTTGGGTAAGTCGGTCTAATCGTTGTAGAACAGCCTCAACTTCACTTTCTCCGAGTAACTTCTTTGCAAATTTCTCTGTACCATGATCAGTCAGTTGAAGCTGAGCAGGCAGGAGGGTGCTTACTGAACCGTCCCTGTTTTATTTGCTTTGTCGCGAGCGCAAGTACGTTGAGTACTTGGACCATGATCTTTACTATAATGTCTGACGTCGTTGGAGAAGACGGGATCTTATCGATATAAATACAGAGTCGCTCGAGGAAATTGGAGACGCATTCAAAGAGCTCGCCAAGAGCGTTGTAGCTTTCACTGACGCCCATAGCTGCCTGTTATAGATAGTCATCATACAAATGCCTCGTGGAGAGAAGGACGATACGTACTGAGATGAGGACGTCAATGCCGATGAATATCGCCTTCGTCGGTTGAAATGGCACCTGTATGGACGTGTAAAGAGATGATCAATTATAGAAAACTGAGTGCGTATGGCTTACGATGGTAGCTGCCTCGCTAAGGATGCCAGAAATCGCATGGACAACTTGGACGACGGGGCGAAGACGGTTAATCAAGTTATGATACTTGTCCCGATATTCTGTGAAGGCCGACTTGCTTTGTAGAAATAGTTTAATGACGTCGTCGACGGAACAGCAGTCCTGAAATTGCCCTGCGGAGGCATGGCTAGCAAGGTCTATCCCCGTCTGTTTGGCATAGTTGTCTAATGCGGTATTTAGGATGACTTGAAAGTTTGAGGATGTGGTTATTGCCATTGAAGTGATCAAAGTACCGTGAAGAGGGACGCGTCGTCGACATGTGATATTCGGTCGTTGACCGATTCACGGTTCACGTGCCGTTTTCACCTGAGCGCGGCGCGCCTTTCGACATTCCTTGTATTCTCCCTTCCGAATAATGGATGAATCTCGCGAAGAAATTCCACGTATATCCCTAGACTCGCTTCGACAATGGCACAGGATTAAAGCCAACTTTACCAAGGCGGTTCTCGACCAGTTTGACCGACGCATCCGGGAGAGTGGACTGGAGTCTGAGAGAGCCGCTCTCCTACCAGGCGTCCAACAGGTGCGGATGGATTTGTTAATCCAAGGCGGCATTTCCTTACCAGCCCCTACGTTCTCAGTTTATCGATACGGCCTTTGAGAAAGCGAAACCCAATGTACGAATTAATGGAAAGAAGTTTGAGGACCTGAAGGACGAAGACGATGGTATGTTGCACCAGCATCTACGCTTGGCAGTCGATGTCTAACGAATAATTTCGAATCAAGACAGGGAGATTGAGCCATTTGACGAGGCTCTCGATCGTGAGACGTGGTCCCTGTATAATCAACGTTTGCAATGGGACCTCGAGTTGGCCACTAAACGTCGAAAACGACCACAACAAGTCGTAGATGTCTTGGAGAACCTCTTCAATATTCAGGAGGCAGCCCTGGAAGAACTCGACAAGCCAATCGAGGAAGGCGAAGAGCGTCCTGACACTACTCTCCCCGACGGTCAGCTGGTTGTTGATTCGCTAACTCCTCATTGACCTTTTGATGTAGAAGTTGTACTCGCCGAGACTAACGACACATTCTCTAACATGGCCACCATATCAGAGGGTTTATACCAGGTACGTTTCTCATTGCATGTCTCTCCCGACGGTGTCTGACCACTGGCACGAATGGCAGACTGTAAAGTCCCAACAAGAACGACTGGGACGCCTTCAAGAGGTCGAAGAGGAAGTCAACGCCCTCAAATCATAATTGGTCCTCGTTTTTCTCAGTCCACTCCCCATCTTAACCATCGGTCTGCAACCATTCACGTATTTGCTGAAGTTTGGAGGAGTAAAGTCGCGTCTCAAGTTCAACGAATACATGTCATGAGCCTCGAAAACCACCACGACCTCCCCTGTATCCACCACCGCGACCACCGCCACCGCCACGGCCGAACCCAAAGCCTCCACGACCTCCAAAGCCTCCGCGACCACGGTCACCTCCAAAGCCACCCCGACCACCACCACGGCCTCGTGGCGCCCCACGTCCTCCTGGCCCTCCGCGACCGCGACCCCCTGGGGCACCTCGGCCTCTTCCCTGGCCTCTTTCTGTAATGTAAGGATGTCGGACGAGTTGGAATACCCAAGTGATGTAAAACAGATATACTTACTTGTAACTCCTGCTTAGAATATAAGTATAACGTCGCCATCTTACTAGCACGTATGAAAATCACGTACCCCCCGCCACTTTTGGTTTTGGTAAAAATCGTTCTATCGGAAGTAGTTTGTCCCCCGAGATGTATACTTTGTCACCTTTTTTGAAACTACTTGCAACCATGCCCTCTCCCATTTTCACAGAGAAATAGACTTCGTTAATCGGTCCAAGAATCTCGTCAACTTTGCCGATGACGGACTTATTTTGAAGGTAGATGGGGGCATTGAAATATGGTACTTTGTCTGGCATGAGTGAGGAACAGAGCATCTCATCTTCCACCGCGTGAAGGAATGAGCCCATTTCTGCACGGACATGAGCCTATGTTCAGTAGGAATGACTCTGAGACGGTCGTAGGGTACACACCGAGAACCGTATCGGGAGGCCCTACGTCCCGAGGTGGGCCACCACCACGCCCAAATCCTCTTCCTACGATAACAAGTGGTCATGGAATGAGTCAAAAACTGTCTAGCAGACGTAAAAGCTCACCTCCACCGCGGTTGAATCCTCCTCTTCCTCCTCGAGACATTTTGCAAGTTTTCCAAGTGAAATTTAGAGACAACCAAGGCTCAACTTCCTTATCGGGTGATGCACCGGGCGTACGCGGTCACGGACGGACTTTGACGAGGAATCACATTCAAGAATTATGATACGAACGCATATCGCGTCCTTCGTCTCTCATCTGCTCATATATTCTTTCGAATGGTCGTAAAGACACGTAAGGGCATTTCCGTAGCCATTGAGCGTCTTCCTGAGGACGGCAAGGACGAAATTCTTAAAATCGGAACGGATGTCTGGAACGCGCTCGTCCCGACATCCATTCGTGAAGGACCTATTGCGGTCTCCGTCGGCCTGCTACAATCGCACGCAGAGATAGGGAAGCGTCGGACCTCTCTTTCACCATATGTGGTGTGCTCGGCCATCCCGAGTAAAGATGTTCAGGTGAGTGATAGACTGCTTTTTGCGTATACGGCCTCAGACCCAGAACTTCCCAGTCTATTGCACTCGGCGTCCCTCCAGATCTGGAAAAGCAATACCCTCGCATATTTGTATCCCACCCCCAATCTCGCCATGCTAAAAAGACGCACATAATTTCTGTAGTCCAGCTCATTCCCTTGACGGATGCATTCGTTCAAGCCCTTTCAAGCACTGCGTATGGCAAAGCGAAGGCCGACATCTCATCGTTTGAGGATTGGCTATGTCGTGACCAGAGGATCTTGCGACAGGGTTCAATATACACTATGGATTCCCAGGACGGCCTCAATTCTGGCCCACTAAGATACAAGTTCATCATGACTGAGCCGGTGTTGCAAGGGTACGCCCAGAAATCAGAAACATCATTCACTCTACTCCCACCTACGGAAGACCCGCAAATCATGAACGAGTACTACCCGTCATCCTCTTCACTTCCAGAAGAAGATCAAATCGAAGACGACGAGGGTCTCGAGATTGGCGAGAACTTTCTGGCCAGTTCCCTCATTCCACAGCCCTCTTCATATCCTCCACAAGACGATTCCTCGGCCATTCGTGTGTCACATCTTTCCCACAAGTTCACGGCACATTCCTTGTCGACACCAAGCGAATATACAATGTACGTGCGTACTGTCGATCTCCCTAAGGTTGGGGTTCTCGACGGAGATTGGGTGCGTTCCAAGTCTAAGACATGGAAAAGAAGCGTGTCTGATAGGTGTTCAGGCCATAGCACAGCTCCCATCATCGAGAAATCGCCGTATAGTCAGGCTAGAAGCAAATGATGAAGCAGTAGGGGACTCGTAATGCTCTATCATTCCTTGATTCCCTTTCTTAGCTGATCTATCCACCAGTGGCTTCGTTAAAGCTTCACCTATACTTTTGCATAATATTGACCCTGAGCTTCGGACTACCCCCACTCGTCTTTACCTCCAAGCTGCACCTGATGGTATAAGCAGCCGCAACCTGCCAATGGCGAAAGCTGTCACGATCGCCCGTGTCGCGTCTAGGCTGTCAACGAACCGGAGTTATCAACCACTTGTCCTACAGGGTCTGAAGAGCTTTTTTGATGGGAAAAAGCGACTCGTCAAGCAGGGCGACCTGCTCGCGGTGAAAGTAGACTTGAACCAGCTGCCATATTTGCAAGCGGCCTCGACAGGCGATGTCCCAGAGACCGGCATGCTCAGCGTACCGGAAGGGTTCGCTTCTCTCAGCATACATATCTCTAAGTACGTGGGCCTGATGTTGCTTTTTAGGCAGTCAAATTACCCGTCCAGAGCAGAAGAGATCGTATACTTCATTGTGACCAACGTTGACTGCGAGACACCATCGACAAACAATGCGCTGAATCCATCGGACGTCCATCTCGGTCTGTCGGCTGGAGAACTGGGCTGTTGGGTAGACCCGTCGGTGACTCGGGTAACGCAAACTGGTGTCGAGCATGCTCGAATACCAGATGCCTCGACATTCTTGAGTACGTGATCCGTGTTTTTTTCTGAGAACGAAGGTTCTAAACCCTCCTGTACAGATCTTGAAGGCACGCCTGATTCTGATGGGGACGCGATTATGGACGTGGGGAGGGGTAACAATCGCGCCTTCATGCAGTTGCTTGGATTGTCTCAAGCAGCGCTGATGCCCCAAGCCCTTACATTTGACATTCCGATATCTATACTCCTTAAAGGTTCCCGGGGAATAGGAAAGTTCACCACGGCGGTTCAAGTAGCGCGACGCCTGGGGATGCATGTCTTCGAGGTAGGTTTTTTGAGGCTTGTACGAATATGAATATGACTCGAAGTATGCTTATGCGTATTAGACAAATTGCTATGATTTTCTCGGAGAAAACGACACGAAGACGGAGGGATTACTTCGTTCTCGCTTCGAACAAGCTACTTCATGTTCTCCCTGCGTGCTTGTGATGCGACGTCTTGAAGCCTTTACACAGACCACGCAGCCCGCAGAACCTGGAAAGGGTAAAGCATATAGTGCTCTCTCAGATTTCTTTGTTCATGTGTTCCAGATCCCGCCATTGTCAATGTGATCAAGGAGTTATTCCAGGATCTTTATGGTTCATGGAGGTTGACAGGATACCCTATCCTCGTGTTTGGGACAACGACCGAGCCAAGTCGCGTCCCCACCAGCCTCTTGTCCTGCTTCAAACACGAGGTTGACTTCGAGGTATGAAATATCTAGTTTCCGCGCCGAATGAGCAAATCCTTACTTGAGACAGGCTCCTGGTGAGGCCGAGAGAGCGGCAATGCTGCGCAGCTTGCTTTCTTCCAAGCAGTTAGCACCTGATGTTTCGATCGTTGACCTGGCCCGGCGAACAGCTGCCTTTGTAGCCGGTGACTTGGCCTCTCTTGTCATCCGCACAAGCTACACTGCGGTTACGCGCGTCATGCAAGTAGTGTATGTTTTTTCCGCTTGCCAAGCGATCTTCCTGTCGCTGACTGGCTGCGCCGCGCCGCTTAGTGGAGATGAGGTCAACTCGAACGACATTTTCTCCGCAGGGGTGTCGCTGACCAACGCGGACTTTGAGATCGCCATGGATGAAGCGCGGGCTTCATATAGCCAAAACATCGGCGCGCCCAAGATCCCGAACGTGTCCTGGGACGACGTCGGCGGTCTCGCCGATGTCAAGGCAGAGATATTGGATACGGTCCAACTACCTCTAGACCACCCCGAGCTCTTCGGGTCCAATCTCAAAAAGCGCTCCGGTACGCTCGCACGCCTTTTCCCACCGCTCAAACCTCACCTTTCACTTCACCTCTTTCTTTCTTTCTTTTTTGGCTCGCAGGCATCCTACTCTACGGCCCACCAGGCACGGGCAAGACGCTCCTCGCCAAAGCAGTCGCGACCTCGTGCTCTCTCAACTTCTTCTCCATCAAAGGACCCGAACTGCTCAACATGTACATCGGCGAGTCGGAAGCGAACGTCCGCCGCGTGTTCCAACGAGCGCGCGACGCCCGCCCCTGCGTCGTCTTTTTCGACGAGCTCGACTCTGTCGCGCCCAAGCGCGGCGCGCACGGCGACTCGGGCGGCGTCATGGACCGCATCGTCTCTCAGCTCCTCGCAGAACTCGACGGCATCGCTTCTTCTTCCCCTTCCTCCTCTTCTTCCTCCACTGGAGGAGGCGGAGGCGGAGATGGAGGTGACGTCTTTGTCATCGGCGCGACGAATAGGCCCGACCTGCTCGACCCAGCGCTGTTAAGGCCCGGACGGTTCGACAGGCTGCTCTACCTTGGTGTGAGCGAAACGGACGAGGCGCAGCTGCGCATCCTCCAGGCGCTCACGCGCAAGTTCCGTCTCGATCCCGCTCTCGATCTTGCGCGCGTCGCGCACGAGTGTCCGTTTAATTTTACTGGCGCGGACTTTTATGCGCTCTGCGCGGACGCGTTGCTCAAGGCCATGTCGCGGAAGGCGCAGGAGATCGACGCGCACATTGGTTGAGTACATCCCTACCTGCTTCGTTTCATTTCTGATCCTGAACTTGCTCTCTCTCTTATGACAGCTGCGCTCAATGCGCAACCACCGCCACCTTCCTCTCAGTGGCCCTCCCCCCTTACACCACAGTACTATCTCGCCGAGATGGTGACGCCCGAGGAGATCGCTGTCGTCGTCACTGCTGATGACTTTATGTTGGCGCTGCACGAACTCGTGCCGAGCGTCTCACAAGCAGAGATGGCACATTACGCCCAGATCCGCGAACGTTTCTCGCGCTCACTGAAAAGAGGCAACCCTGATGTGGATAGCGATGTGGACGATCAGAGAATAGATACCAATTCCAAGAACAAAGGGAAGGGTAGGGACGATGGAACGAGTACTGTCTAGAGAGAAGCACAGCCGTTGTGATAAAACAGGGAGACATAAAAAGGGGTACATCCGCATCCTCATCTACATGACTTTACAAACATTAATATCCTAAGAGTAACTGAACCCGAGTAAGTAATCTGGATGTCGAAGAATATGAAGTATCGTTCAGAACCATCGATTTGGCGAGATGCCCACACGATCCAGGATGTCTTTGAGACCGTGTGGCATCATCGAGCCGAGTGCAGTAGACGAACGGAGTTTGACTGGCGTCGCGTTTATCGGCAAGCTATGAAAATGAGTCGATCAGTATTCCCATCGCCTGTGAAGGAGCGATAAGAGCACGCACTTGTACGCAACCTTCCCATCGATGACAACCTCGAGGTTCAATTTTGGATGTTCCGGGTTCCGCGTGTCGACCTCGATCGCGGACCTGTAGCCTAGAGTCAGAGAACGTATCATGTGCTGAGTAGGACGGTGATGACGCACCACTTGTAGTTCCCGATTGGCAGATACTTGAGCACGCGTTCCATTGGCACCTCTTCAACCACTTCCTCCGGAGGGCTCTCCTCGTCAACAATACGAAGTCCTGTCCTCAGTACGACCGCCTCACTCGCCGCTTTCAACGTGCGCACAAGCGGAACATAAAACATGCTCATCGGGCTGGTGGAGAACTCTCGTACGACATTCGCGCCGACGCCCGCTTCATTTACCGGGTTGAACTCGATATCCGCAAACTCGTGCCGATCACCGGAGAGGAGATATACATTCGGGACCGTGTGCAGCGCGGAGAGCAAAGAAGCCTTTTCAGAAGCGTAAGCGGCCCACGAGTCGACCTGGGCATCGTGCGTCCAGAGGGAGGTGAAGGGAACTGATGTGACGATAAATTTGAACGTCGCAGTTTGATTGACCTGGGATACAAGTGATGAAGATAGGTCGTGACGTGGACAAGGAAGAGGGCCTTCGACACACCTTCCCAAGCCACTCGTACAGGGCACTCAACTGAGTTTCGCCCAACATCGTTCGGGTAGCTGCTTCGCCTGTAAGGGGGCTGCTACGATGTCGCCGCGTGTCCATCACGAAAAATGCCACGTCGCCGTATCGGAAGTCGAAGTAATGCTGTCCGGGAACGCGCGAGTCGTAGTTGGCTTCCGCATTGTAAATGCGGAACGCATCGTTAGCGTTTGCGAAGGGCGGCGTGTCGTTGGATTGGCCCACGTAGTTGTTGATGATCTGCAAGCGCCATGCACAACATTTAGAACTGTACCATACTAAAAGGGAGAGACTGGACCTCGTGGTCGTCGTATGCATGGATGACAGCTGAGAGTAGGGAATCAGGTATTGAGGTGTATCACACAGAATCACGAACGTACGAAGTCGCTCGAAAATCTTGCGATAGCTAGGGCTGTTAAAGTTGCGCCTGTACAGCCGACGGTAGGCATGTTTAGAATCGCCGTGGTAGATTGGGACATCAGCGTAGATAAAGTCGCCCTATGACGTGTCAAAATGCCGTCGTGGCGAGGGACAAACTAACCGCGTACCAGGAACAGCATAAATTCAGTCGGCGCAACCCGCTTTTCCTCCAGAATGGGGGGAACCTCTGTAGGCGCCGACTCGTTTGCATCCGCCCCAAAATTGGTTTCGAGTGGCGTGGGACTTTCTATGACGCTGTCGCTAGCCTTAACGTCCGCAACGAGTCCCGGTGTATCGACGATGGTAGGCTCAGCAAAGAGGTAATCAGCGAGCAAGTCAAAGCCCTTGATTCTTCTATTTTTGAAAGGCGCGTAAGGGAAGTTGGGTACGAGACACGACGACACAACGAAGCGGAAGTGGGAACCTGTCGGGATACGCGAATCTGGGAAGGTGCGGAAGCGAATGGGGGAGACAGGGTAGGGTAGGAGTGTCCTGTTGGAATGTGCCAAGGTGTCTGGACGGCGCGTGTAAGCCTCAGAGCGCAGTAATTAAATGTGTACGTACATTCGTATTCCGTAGAGGGCCAGAGCTTGGTCAGCCTAGTTGTGCTGGTCCAATCTGACTCGGGTTGCAGATGAACGAGTGGGCCATCCGTCCATGGCTCGACGGCAGCAGCATTCGCCGGACGCCAAAGAATGAGGACATCATGTTCGGTCAAACTGGGATCGGAGAGGGGATATCGGACGACAATTTTGGCAGCGTCCGGATAAACAGCACCAATACGAGTAAAGACGACGCCGGCGGCGGAATCGACGAGGGGTGTGAAGACAAAGTCTGCGGCGAGTAGAATCAGGAGAGTGTTGATGGACCAGGTGATAATCGACGTGAGAGGAGTGGTAGGAAAGGAGAACAATATTTCCCAGAGAACATCTTTTTTGACACTGGTCTATGGAGGTGGTCAGGACAACGTTAGGTTACGGAATGCAAACAGGACTTGCCTCGTGCTGGGGAGTAGATATGTCTGTTTCGTCCTCCTTAGCGTCAGAGGGTGAAGGGGGGGACCGCGACGGCTTGGAGAGACAAGGGGCGAGAGGAATGGTGGCGATATATGAGAAATAGAGACCAGGAAGTAAATATCTACACAATCGGACAGGGACCTGAAGCGTCCAAATGTCAGAAAAAAGACAGACGAGGAAAAAGAAGTAGAACAGACCACACGGAGAAATATATAGGAAACTAAGCGGAATAAGGTCGAAAATACCGCTCCGAGGTATAGAGCGCATTTAGTTTCGCCCATCGTGAGCTCACGTTGTCGCCGTATGTTGTCCTCGCTTTTCAACTCGCTTTCTTCTATGTCCACAGTCACGTGATACACGTCACAGCACTCCACTAGGGGAGCGAATATTTGCAACAAGGCCCAATACCACTCGGCACTCATGGGTGCATCTCAGTCAAAAAACGAAAACGAACAGGTATTCTACAACTCTGTTCCAATCCAGGTTAGTACCCCATCCCATGTCCACGGCCGCACACGCACCAGTTCCCGCCCACACAGGTCTCCTCTGAGCTTGCCACTCAACTCTCCGATACCTCCCTCTCGCCCGAAGTCTCCCCCGCCCGCCGCGCACTCCTAGACCAAGACGTCCGCGCCAAGATCGGCGCCGAAGCGGCGCGCCTCCGCGGACACGACAGCAGCAGCGGCGACGGTCCACACGATGGTCATGCTGACGAGGGGGCCGGCGTCGACATTGTGCAGCGCGAAATCGAGGCGGCGCTGGAGCGCGAGAACCTCGACCGGGAGCGGGGTATGACTGGCGATGCTGGCGATGGCGAGCACGGCGACGTCAAGAATTCGACCGTACTCCTCGGCGATCTCGAGGAGGTCCGGCAGAAAGTCGATCGGTATCGCTCTCGCATGAGTTTGGTGGAGCACCCAGAGGTGAAAGAAGCTCGGGAGGCCATTGCTTCTTGTTACCGGTTTGTCCTCCTCCTTCCCTCCTCCCTTGCATGCTGGGTTTCTCTATTTTTATTCTATTTTAATCTTATGCGGCATTTTCTCTATAGAGCGAACCCGACGACGACACTTAACTGTTGGTCAGAGGCGGCTGCGTTTCGAAATGCAGTTGCCAAGCTAGAGCAGGTTGCGCCTTAGTTCATTCCCCATATGGCCGCCAATCACTGACCTCTTTTCTCCCAGCAATACGTTGACTCATTACGGTAGCAATCTTTTGTTGTCTAACATAGATATTTTCACACTAAAATCCCTCCCAAACACACAAGTCGCAGTCACATTGCCAGCCAGCAGCCGAAATCAGTAAATCATACTTGATATTCAACGCAATGCTCTTCGCCTTCATCAAATAAAATTACGCGGTAGTTAGCAGCCAAAACGCGAGGATATATTAAGTCGTTAGTGCAAAAAAACGAATGAATAGCAAATACAAGGTCTTGATCCACGAGTAACCCAAGTCCTTCGCGTCTACAGTAAAGTCTGTCCTCTAGATATCAGATAATATTATACACTTCGAACTCCCGTTCGAACAAGGGGAGGGTCCGCTATTTGCTGAGATTCGCATTCTAGTCAATATAGCGACACCTTACTTTTCAATCTTTCCCTGGCGCAACAGATTCACTCCACTCCACCCTCAGTCGTTCGAGTATGTTGAAGGCATACTGTATGAGGATATGCGCGCATGATCATCAACCGTCTCTGTCGGAGGTTTGCTATGACGTAGCGAATCCGGGTATATACTGCGCGTCAACGGCTCTCCACTGCCAGCCGAGGCATGCGACACCGAGCTCTGGAGCGTGGGTGCGTGACCCCAGGTCGATGTAGGTGAGGAAGGCTGCGATTCAGATGGTGATATTGCGGACGCATTCTTTGGCCGCGGCATAACTACAGGCCGGTCGGAAGCCAGCACTGAGTTTCGCAGCGGTGAGTTACCCCATGTGAATGAAGAAAGCGATATCGGGGTGAGAGATGGGGGCCTGGAAGAGGTTGTGGACGGTCCAGCAACTGGATCACGGGACAACTCCGGGACCTGTGATGGGCTACTACTTGACGGTATCTCAAGCATCTCCGGTGCACGGCTGGCACTGATTGATGCCGGCATACGGGAAGGCGATATTGAGGTTTGCGGTGATCCGCTCGGTGTTGAGGCAGACGGCCGGGTGTGGTGAGTGCGCACACTGCGTATGGATTTTGGCAGCGTTGCTGGAGCATCTGGCAGGCGGGTGGGCGTGCGCATTCGAATGCTGCGTGAGAGCCGTAGTGATGAGACATTGGACGCAACGTGGGAGGGCGTGGACGAATTCGAGGGCCCAGACGGGCTGTGAGATGGCCCTGGCGAGGATGCAAGCCCCGACGGGGTTGATGGGGCCTCATCCTCCGGCTCCTGCTCTGTGCCCTCGCTTTCCTGCTGCTCTACGGGTATATGTGTGGCGGCCGAAACGAAACTTAACGACGGTTGCCCTGGCCGTGCCCCATCTGTTTCGGACTCCGGAGGGAGTGCCTCTCTATCCGCGACGTCTATTTCCTCCGTTGGTGGGATCGCCGCGGGCCCCGCATCCGCGTTGCCGTTGTTGTTGTCGTTGGGGGTGGTGGCGGCGGCGGCGGCGTTGGTGTTCTTGCTACGCGAGAATGTCGGTGTGCGGGCCAGGAACGTCACTCTGCGGCCCTCCGGGTTGAGATCGCTCACGGGGCGTCGCGATGATTGTGGTTTGAACCTCGTCATCGCGTTCCGCCTAGTGTTCTCGCGTACGGTGAGCATATCTTGCTGCACGGGTAATCCATCAGCTAACGATGCGATCGCTTCTCGAGACAAACGAACAAGCAAAAAGATAGGCGGATGAATCCGAGAGGAAGGAGAGAGAGGGCCCGGGCATCGGAGGAAGGGTTGTAAGACGGGGTGTGAAACGCACCACTTCCTTGCGCCGTCGCTTCTCTGTGCGCTTGATCACGAGACCCCAATAATTCCATATTAGCACCAAGATCACGGCTAGCGTAATGCCGCCTGCAGCGCCGCCGGCAATCGCGCCGATGGGCACTTTCGAACTGCTTCCTGAAGGTGAGGAGGGTTGGGATGACGGGGCCGAGGCTGGAGTGGTAAACAGCGTGACGGTTACTACGCTGTCTGTGCTCTGCGCGCTCTGCCCACCATTCCCAGAAGAAGGCGAGGGCGTGGGCGTTGGCTGTTGAGGAGCCATGAGTTCATACACAGTACAGCGCGAAGAGAACGATGGGTGAGCACGGAGGTAGCGGAACGGAGGAAGACGACGGCGGGAGGAGGAGGGGAGGGAAACGGAGGGAAGGAGGAGAACGGGGAAGGACGCCTAGTAGGGAGCGAACAGAATAGTGTGGAAGGGAAGGAAGGGACGGCCACACGCACAGGGCTCGGTGGCGTACTTTTATTTATTTATCGGTCGCGCTCGGATGGGAGTTGATGAGAAAACGGGAGGCGTCACTGTATCCGCGCGTATCTGTCTGCCCTGAGAGCTTTCAGTGGGGGATGACGGGGACGTGACGATGGGGATTTATTAAAACTCGTGTTGTACGTGTTCCACCACGCGATGCGAAGAGCTCTCTCTCTATCTCTCAGGCTATCCCCGACAGTAGCGTGTCCGATATGCCATTCGTGGCATCATGACAATGACATTGACATTGATGAGACGCCATGATCAGATCGTGAACGGACGAAACGGACGGACGGACGGACGCGGACGGCCGATTAGGTCTAGGGGATCCACAAACCCGACCCGACCTCGGGTTCTTTTTCTCGCGAACGCGAACGCCATTCAAAAGGCAGAGACTCAAACGATGGATGCAGTACCCCCCGCCGACCAGGGTTAGCCTCACAGCCCCACGCCCCGTCCTCTTCTTTTTCTTCTTCTTTTCCTTTTTGTTTCGCGTCGGGTATGAGCATCAGACAACCCAGGCCTGGGAAGGAAGCTGCTTCTGGTGGTCACACGCCGCGTGCGTGCGTGCGGTGTGTGTATTGCGTGGGTTTTCGAGCGTAAATGGAATGAGCACAGGATTATTCAAGGGAGGGAGATCATCACCAAAAATTTTCTCATGGGCCATAGTACCCATACACATAATGATTGGGGCATAATAGAGCCTCGAGGCTTGAGGTGGTAGGCGGAGGCGGCCTTAGCTATCCGATGAGTGGAGGCATTGAAGCATTTCCCATCACTAAATGCCATTTATCGTCATTTGGTTGATCTCCGCGGGTTCGCGTCAATACAGTTTTGGTTTTGACGACGACGACGACGACGACGACGGGGGAGGGGATCCCTCGCCACGCCACGCCACAGCCAGCCAGCTTGTTCCCTAAAAGTCGTGTGCGTGCTCTATTTGGATGACGCACGACGCAACGATACTCATTGGGGAATGTTCCTACTGCGCCTGCGCCTCTCCTGACAAGCAGCCTCTGTCTTTGTATGGGAATATAGGAGCTGGGACTGACACGCGCGCGCGCTGCGGGTGAATGACAGAAAGGCCCAGTGGGTGGCAGCAGCAAATTTTTTGTTCTCGCCTGGGTTAGTCAGAGATTCCACGGCGAGGTAGGCCGATGAGGGACTAGCCACCAAGGGAGCCAACATCTCGGATGTCCATATTGGTGCATATTGTTCGTTTCGTTCCCGAAAAGCCCCAGATAATCAGGACGACTTGGAAGACACTGCCGTTTTACAGCAGTACTGCATCCGTCTTGTTCGCTGGCAGTACTGTAGTATCTAGGGAGAGGAGAAGAGAAGAGGTCCGGAGCTCGGTACCTTTACGTCCCTGGAATATTTATTACTTGTACCTCGGATTCGGGAACGCTCACTGTTGTCGGAAATGGTCTATTCAGTTGGCTTGGCCTGACACAACGGCTGTAAGTACGGATCATCAAATTGCATCAAATTTAAAACGATAAATGACAGCCAATATGGACACTCTCAGACACCTCAGGCCTTAGGCCTCGTATGTCCTCACTACCATATTAGCATGGTAAGGTGGTACTTGCAGTGGGCATACAGGGAAACTATACAAATCTGTAGAGTACTGTAGGATAGCGGGCGACTGAGGAATCCATTACTTTGGTGGGACCGTCATGCCTGCACCTCCATCTCAGCCAACGCCGCCTCGTTTAACCTCTCGGCCTCCTCCATGACCCGCTCTTCCAACGCTAAGACCCTGGCCTCGGACTCGCTCTTCTCCTTCTCCAATTCCGCATACAAGCTCTGTAGCGCCCTCTCCCGTGCCTCGAGCCTGTCCACCTCCTCCTTCAATGTCGCGACGCGCGCCGGGCCCATAGCCGACTCTGTCGCCCGAAGTCGCGAGAAGCTCTCGTACTCGACTGCCGTCTCCCGTATCGCCGCCGCCGCGGTACCAAGTCGTCTCCCCAGCTCGTCCGCGCGAGCTACGTAACCACCCAACACAACGCCCAGCTTCTTTTCCACCTTCGTTGCACGGCCCGCTTCCCGCGCGACCGCGGACCTACGCTCCTCTAGTGCGGCCTTGTATCCTGCGGCCCGCGCATCCACGTCAAGATGACCTGCAGAAACCCAAATGCCGGATGCGGTATCAAGCACGAGCGACCCGCGCATGTGGACCCACGATGCGCTCTCGTCCACAGCGGCGTCATCCCCTACGGCTAACGCGCGCACCGCATCGCGTACTTGTTCCTCTGGTGCATCAGGAAACCCGAGAGTACCGGCAAGCTCGCGGTGAACGGCCGCCTTCGCTGCAGCGACATATGAGTCTGGGGGTGCCTCGTACGTGCTAGGAGTTCCGCCCGGGTGGGCGGTCCCAGGAATCGGATACGCAAGCGAGTCGTGCTGCATGAGTTGGGTAAGCTCGATGTCAATGAGCCGCTGCACAGCTTCCTGCTCGCCCTCGGGAGCTGAGATCAGGCTAAGGTCTTTGAAAAGGCGCTCGAGGTCAACATTTGGGGGTCGCGGTAGCCCGCGTTTCACAGCCTCCGAACGCCGCGCAAGAGCCGCACGCTCTTCCTCCTCTTTGTGGCGCTTTATGCGGGCATCACGCTCTGCAGCGTCCTCTTCAGATAGTACATTGCCTGATTCCGACTCGTCTTCACCCTCGTCGTCAGGGACGAGCAACTCGAAGTTATTTTCAGGCTTGGGAAGACTCCTAAAGCTCGCCTGGAGTGACCGCTTAGTCGAGTCTGTCCTCATACGCATTTCCCGCGGAGTCTCCTCAACAAATGTCCGATCTTCGGGGTTGATGCTCAGATTATCACGCATCGGCGTACGTAATGGCGTCGCAGCAGAAGCCCCATCTGTTGCACGTGGAGTAGCCAGGGGATTCGGAGTAAAAGCGACTTGATGCCGGGGAGTGGCACCCTCAAACCCAGTACCGCCATTTTCGGGGGCATGCATTGGGGTGTTCTCCTCGCCTAGAAGGGGCGTCTGTGCAATGGTCATATTCCGTAAATTTCGGGCCTCCAGGAGGATATTGTCCTCTGCACGAAGGAACTTTAGTTACAATGAGGGTTTCAAAACAATGATGACGCACGTTGTGGGGCAGTTCTCGGTGTTCGCGCCATCTTAGCCCTCTCCAAATTATCGTACCCGCCGAGCAGCTGCTCGCTAGGGTCGTCGGTGCCCCCGACCAATGCTTTAGCAATTTCTCCAGCTTGTCCAATTTTAACAATCTCCTCGAGCTCAGCATCACTGACTTGAGCAGTGGGAAGCACCAGCTTTCCTCGACGGCCGATTGACTCGGCCTCCTTGAGCTTCTGGATCTGCGCATCACGTGCGGCAATAAACTTAGTCTGGTGAGGGCCGTTCTCGCCATCCTTGCCTCGCTTTTGTCGCTTCTTGCGCTCAGCCTCTTCCTCTTCAGGCCTGCGCTTGTTTTCTAACCGGCGCAGGGTCTGACCAACCGGTGCGGCTTCGACCCGAGCTTGCTCTTCCGAGGTATCATAGAAACCAGGGGCAGGTTTTTTCTCAAATGGAATATCGGCATTGTACTATATCAGAATGAGTCAGTTCTATCGCAGGACGTTGAAGAAACGTTACGCACGTCCATGCCCTTCTTCTTTGTCTTGTGTCGCATGATAATTCCCGCGGCCTTGAGCTCTCGTTTCTTCTGCAGTACAGCAAGCCGTCGCGCCTCTTCCAATTGTCGTTCCCGAGCTTTCCGCTTCGCCTTCTTTCCTTGAGTATTTGCGAGTCGAGCTCGTGCTTCCGAAAGCATCTCCTTCTCTAAAGGAATAAGACGCGTCAACAACCTGACAATAGAATGCGAATGCGATGACCGCGTACCGTCCTCGTCCATGTCGATGGGATCAGGACGTGCTGGTTTTGTCTCCGGGTCTGGGTCAATCTCACCAGGCCGTAGACGGCGCACGTCTTCGCCAGGACCTGTATCCCCTGGCCCAGCCAGACCAAGTTCCTCGTTTTCCTTGGCCTCGGCTTCGTCTAACAATTTCTGATACCGCTCAAGACATTGAGTGGCCGTACGACCAACTATTGGGGCGATAGTCCGCCATTGCGTGGGCATAAGCTTTGCCAAGTGGAGCAGCTTCTCGTCTTCCTCCTGCGAACAAGCTTTGGTGACTGGAACAGCGATTGAGTCAGGATTGTGCGTACCTTTGCCCATTCGGTCTTTTTGATGGAGGGATCCAACCATTCATACCAACGAGCCTTACACTGCTTTGGCGTCTTTCGAACGAGAAGCGAAGATATACGAGCCCTAGTATAGAAGGCGTGAGTAAGATGCGTGAGGGTGGGCGCGTTGCTAGACGAGACGCGACTGACCATTGGTTTTTGCCATACTTCGCAATGGCAGCTTTGAGGACCTCATCCTCCGTGTTCTAAACCGCGTAAGATAACTTTTGTAAAGGGACATGGAAAGGCAATACTCACTTTCCAAACACCACCCTTGATGATAATGCGAACCATTGTGAACGACCGGTCCGGAGAGTCTCTCGTGTTCACTCAAGCTACCGCTGCTGACTGAGCTCCAACTTTGAATCTCCGCTCGAATATAAATCAAATTCATCATCGTACGATCTTATCTTATCTAATCAACCCGCAGTCATGCCTCTCATCGTCATTTACAATCCAGCCTGCGGTGACCACTCGGCCGCGAATTTAACTACAGAGACGATTCTTCCACTTCTCGCTTCTCAAGACATCGTTCCTGACAAAGTCGTCGCTACAGAACATGTTGGACACGCTGGCACGCTCCTCTTGTCCTACGTCGACGGTCTGGCTCCCGCCGCGCGCACAGAAGGGATCACCCTCGTACTCATTTCGGGCGACGGAACGCTTCACGAGATCGTGAATGCGCTGCAGAGCGCACGAACCAAACGAGAGGACCCTTTCCCCAGTCTCCGCATCGTCCTGATACCAGGTGGCACCGCCAACGCCATGCACTCTACCTTCTTCCCGCCCTCTTCTGCAGAAGAGTCGACGCGCCTCGCATCGTTGCTCTCATTCCTATCTGCGACCCCGCGCCTCGTACCGCTCACCTTCGGATATACGAGCATCTCCCCGCCCGTGTTGGCCGACGCGGGCGACGGCGACAATGGGGTCGTCTCTATCGTGGTCACATCGACCGCTCTGCACGCTGCCATACTGCACGACTCGGAGGCGCTGCGCGCGACAGTGCCTGGTGTCGAGCGCTTCAAGCTCGCTGCTGCGCAAAATACAACGACATGGTATCGCGCTCGCGCGCGCCTCCTCGGCCCCGTGCGGCGCTATGACATAACCACTGATGCGCTCGTCCCCGTCGACGAAAAGGAGGAATCACTCGAACTCCAAGGCCCGTTCGCGTACTTCCTGTCAACAGTCAACGTTGACCGGCTCGAGCCACTTTTCCGCATCGCGCCATTGCAGCGCACCATGCCTCCGCCTCCTGGCACGCCGACGATGGATGTTCTGGCTATTCGTCCACTGCGTGACCCTTCGTTAGAGGGCAAGGCCGGTGAAGAGGAACGCGAGAGGTTCAAGGAAAGAATCTGGGGCGCGATCGGTGGAGCGTATCAAGATGGCGCACACATTCGTGCGCGGTACGACACCCAGGACGGCAAGGCAGACGGACCTCCGATAATAGAATACTTCAGGGTAAAAGGATGGGAGTGGATCCCGGTACATCTATTTTTGGACACGTTGTCGTCATCTTCGACTTACAACCGTACAGGATGAAGATGACGAGAAGGCGCATCTCCTATGCGCGGACGGAGCAATATTCCATGCCCCAAAGGGCGGAAAGATCACGTCAAACGTGCTGCCAAAGACAACCCACGACTTAGTGATTTCTGTGTATGCCTGACGCCTCATAAGCGCGTCATTGCCGCCAAAGAAGATTCACACGCGATAAGAGGTCCAGGATTCATTGCATTTAGTCCATAGAATGTCAGATATCATGAAAAGTGTTGGAAGGGAGATGCATCGCATATCTATACGAGGACCTTCTCCACTGCAGTGATCGTTACGGCATGGACCTTGTCCACCTCCGGGGAGCTATCAATCTGAAATACCAGGCGAATTAGAGAAAGTGATGACCGGGAATTCTTCAGGCACACCTCAGCGACCTTGTTCTGTTCCCTATAATGCTCGATGACCGGCATCGTCGACTCCTTGTAAGTGACTTCGTGCGAGGAGGAGAGATGAGTACAACGACGAGCTCCATGTAGTTCACTGGGACCTCACCAAAGCGCTTCTTGATACTCTCTATGTTATCATCAGCCCGACCGCTGGTCTCACCGCGTTTCATCAGTCGCTGCGACATCGTTTCCTCGTCCGTCGTGTAAAACAGAACCAACGACGACATGCATACCTGAAAACACGGCACAACCATCAGCGAAAGAACAAAAAAAAACGCGTCGAATGCGCGCAAAAGTCGCGGTCATGAAGAACCAGCGGAGGGGTGTATACGCACGTCTTCCTCAAACTTGAGGGCCTGGTCCATCTTGCGGGGGAACCCATCGATGAGGAAGCGACCCTTGCCGGCCTCCCAGCCAGAGCCTGACTTTGACTGGAGCTCGGCGCGCATAGCGTTCTCGAGAAGCTTGATGGTGACTTCCATAGGCACGATTGTGCCCTCGCGGATGCACGTCCGGATGAGGTCGCCGTACTGCGAGTCGGGGCGATCCTGCTCGGCGCGGAGGAGATCACCGGCGGAGAGGTGGGAGAAGTTATACTTCTCGACGAGAAGGCTGCATTGCGTTCCTTTTCCTGAACGATGCTGGCGATGAGCTCAAATAGCATGAGGGAAAAAGGGGAGGGGGGAGGGGAGGGGGGAGAAAGGACACACACCAGCGCCTGGACCGCCGAGCACGAATATCACCGTCACCTTTTCCTTGTTGAATATAGGCTTGTTGGTGATAGAGAGGTGCAGGGCATCAGCGATCTTCTCTACGAAGTTGGGTGCCATCGCGGTCGCGATCTTGATCTGGAGAGTGTACGGGCCAGACGAGCGGGTGGTCGTTCGGGCGGGGACGTGAGGTCGATGCGGGAGCGGTGGCTGCGCGGTGGTGTACGAGGGAGTAGTACGCTGCGAAGGAAGAGAGGGCGACTGCGACGAAGAGGGCCGGGTTTGGTGCGCCTCTGCGACTTTGAGGAGACTTCATATAATATAATCAAATCAATTGGCGCTCTCAGCAAACTCACGCAGTACTCACGTTCACACGTACACAAACGCGCTCAGGACCACCGCGCGCCGCCGTGCCCCGCCCCGGTTTTTCGAAAACACAAAAAAAAGATTATGGACATCCGACACGACCACGGCGCACTCATTCACGTCGTTCGTGCCTGCGACAATGCAGACGCGCCCGACCTCGTCGCCATAGGAGGCGAAAACACCGTATCCGTGTTGCTCATCGTGTGTGCCGCCATCCCATTTCTCGTGTCCATCCCTATCCGTGTTCACGTTCACCCCTTCACTTCCTCCCCCCTTTGACGCGTATATTATAGAAGACCGAGAGCACTTCAGCGGAGCTCGTCGCATCTTTCCACGTGGGATCTCGCATCACCGCCCTTGCCTGGTCCCCTCGTGCCGTTTCTCCCTCGTCGTCCGATCAATGGTTCATCGAGTAAGCAATTACAGCTTTCCTCACACCACGCGCGTCCTAAATATCTTTTTATTTGTGTCAGGCTCACTGCCGCATCGTCCAACTTTGGACTACATCTGCTCACGAAAACACCCGATGTCGACGAAGACATTTTCCCGTTCGGTGGCGGGTTGAGCGGGCATCACGGCCCAGTCAACGACATGACATTCTGCGGCGGTCCTACCGATGACACCGCGCGCTACGTCGCGACAGTCTCAGGTGCGCAGCCCTATTCCCCCTATTCCCCTCTCCCCTCGCATCCCCCTAATTATACAACAAATCAAATCAATGGCTGGTGTGTCACGATAACAGACGACAAAATGCTCATGGTCTGGGACCTCCGCCCAAACGTCGACATGCCATCAGCACCCTTCTCACGCTCCCCCTCCTCTCCCCCCGCGTCCCATCCGAATCCAAATCCAAATCACAGCACCGGCAACAGCACTCACAACAACGGCACGAACACCGGCAGCAGCAGCAACAACAACAACGCGCGGCCACAACCGACCGCCTACGTGATCTCCTTCCCGCACGCGCTAACTTCCGTCTGCGCGCACGCCACGACGACGAAGGACCTCCTCGTGGCCGACGTACGCGGCTCGCTCGCCTTGGTCGATTGGCGCTCCGACCCAACGCACGCATCCACAGACGCAGCGTGGCACCATCCGCGCGTCGTCGAGTTCGCGGCTCCGCGTGCCATCGCCGGAGGCGCGTGCGCGTTCCCGGCTTCAGCCGCTTGGCAGCAGTCCAATCCCGACATGTGCGTAAAAAAAAAATCATCCCCCCTCCCCCCCTTTCCCACTCTCTCCGCTTTTCCTTTCTTTTTTTTTTTTTTCGATTGCGGCTCATCCCCCACACGCGTAGCATCGGCGCCGTACATCGCTCCCGCTTCTCGCTCTGGGACCTCTCCAAGCTACACGGTGGCAAACCGACACTCAGCGGAGCATCGTTTGCCGAGGGTGCGCATCGTTTCCGGTGGTGTCCGACCTATCCCGAGTACTTCGCTATTTCGACGCGCAGTCCCGGTGCGCGTGGCGCTACAATACACGTACATAGCGCCTTGCACGCCCACGCCCACGTTGAGCCAACCGCCTTCACGCTTGCCCCACGCCCTCTGTGTGTACGCGACTTTGACTTTTTATCGCTCAAGGGGATCCCGCGGATAGCTGCCGCGGTGGGACATGAACTTATCGTATTTTACATCGGCTTGGAGTGAGACGAAAAGAACGATGACCAGTTGGCCCTATGCCATGTCGATATAGTGCTTTGTGTAATCTGTTTTGATTTTGATTTCTTCTGATATACCTTTACGTCCACAATCAAATTCACAGGTGGTGAGCCAAGTACTGTTAGAACCCCGTCTATCATATACATAAAAGACCTCGGCTGTGGAACCGAGTCTAGCAAGGTTAATCAGTGAAAGGGTGAATGAAATACGGTTCTACAATGGATAATTTACAGACTCGAACAGGCTGGACCAGAGGGGCTAGAACTAGAGGTTTTGCGGAGACTGGGCGTGAGATACTGTGTTTACGTTTTACGTGTAAGCATTGAGATAAAGCGACGGTGAGTGTATGCGTAACGTGAGGGGATAGCGGGTGCTGTGTCATCATCTATATTCCGTACCCTGGAGCTTCGTAGTGCATGTGGTGATACGCGTACGGCTGCTGATGATTACGCCCATTCCCATAGTGTTGTGCCGTTTGTAGCGGCTGCTGATGTGAGGGTGCCGCCACGCCCGACATGTTATGCGCTGCGTAACTCTGATCGACGGCCTCCCCAAAACCGAGATCACGGAACATATTGTTCCAATACCTCAAGTCATCTGGCTGAGTTGGTGGGGCTACCTGAGGAGGTTGGGACGCTGGTGGTGAGTAAGTATTGCTGCCGTACGATTGCGCGCTAGAAGTCTGAGCAGAGGTGCTCCGCACCGAATCGACCTGCATCGACTCCTGGGCGGACACAGGAGCGTTGGGTTGCGTAGGAGAGACCTGGTAGGTGAATGGTTGATGAACGTTCGAATTCTGGACATCGTCAATCATCTGATGGGGGTACACCCCTGGAGGCTGCGACAGTTGCGTGGATGACGACAGCGTCGACATTCGCCGCGATGCTAATGGGAAAAATCGAATCAGCCATACTATCGGTCACATAGCGCGTCAAACGACACCTACAATTGGATTGGCTGTCTTCCCACCCTTTTTGTTGCTGAGACCGGAAAATGTCTTGCGCAACCAGCTCCCGCAAGAACCGCGCATGATAAGCCGCACCAGTGCACGCAGGCGACAAATGCGATGCCTCCTCATAAGCATCGGCCGTTTTCGAAATAATAGCGTGAATTTCGCCAGTGGCACCTTCGTGTAACTCCGCCAACGTCTTTGAGCTGCGAAGGAGCTGAGAATGGCTGATTCAGACGAAATGCCATGCCGGAGGAAGAAATAGGATCATCACCATACCTTCAACAGGAAGACGGCGGAATATGCCGTCATGACGGTGATAGAATCCTGTCCGTAGCGCTGGGAACGCGTGAGTATCGAATCTCTAAGATTAAAGATAAACTGGGCTTTACGAGCATGCTCATTGATGCAAAATCGTTGGAAACGATGTGCATATTTTCTTTGGCGCTTGTGTAGCACGCCGATAATGCCTGGACGCTGGGTGTTGTGCGGCTCGACTAATATCGGTCAGTTTTCGGATCACAGAAAGTGGAGCCGGAAACTTACGGGGGCCATGGCAGCATGTATGCCAAAACTGTTCAAAAACAACCGTACATGCAATCTGAAGAAGCTGAGGAATGACATGTGAAAGGATTCGCCGTTGGCCCGCCGCATTTCATGGTGCCATGTGTCCATCCATTGAGTTAGCTTGCCGTTACAATTACGCAGCAGTACCTCCTTATTGACATCGGTATGGGCTGCACCGGGGATTCCCTTGTGTAGATAGAATACATCGGTCGTTTCGGCCTATCTCAAGAGGAATCAGGGATTACGATATCAAAATTGACAGGTGTTGTGACTCACGGCAATTCGACGCAGCTGGACAAATGCGGCGACAATCACGTCCTCCGGACGAAGTGGGGTGCCCCCCTCTTCGTGCCAATTAGCCGAATGCCGGACAAGGTCATCCTGACGGGCGCCGTGAGACAAGATCACCCAATACCGATCTGATGTGAAGGGAATCCTACCTCCGGAAGCATCCATTGACGTCCGGTCTGCATGCTGAGGCTCCGGTCGTGCACGAATAATACGAGGTAGGTACGCTCGCGATTACGACGTTCCCGGAGTTGTAACTCGGTCTCGTTTGGGGGCGGGGGCGAGACATAGCGATTGAGGCTCAATTCAACCGCCATACGACAAGCCTACACAGGTGTTATCGCGAACAGCAGGGCGCATTACCGCGGAGATCACGTACCAGACCAATGTACGTCCATGTCCGCTGCGATAAGATGAGCCAAAAAAAGCCATCGACACGTACGGGGGCACCCACTGTATCTTCTGGTTCTCTCCAGTAAGTCAGACAGGCGAAAGCCTGGACTATCTCGACCGACTTTTCGTTATCTGCAAAGGCGCGTACGGCGAATTCATTCGCAAGCTTTTGACATGGCTTGAAAGACTCGGGTTTGAAAAATTTGCAGCCAGCCATGATCAGTACGGTGAATAGGAAAGGGGATTTCGAGCGAACATAGTCAGGGGTGTGCAAAGCAGGGTCAAAGAGATTGACGAAGGGGTTGAGTCGTAAGAAGACTAGGTCGAACAAGACCTTGGCATTAGATTCATCCAAGATGCCCGCGGCGACAGGGTCTTTGAGGATGTGAGAGGCGGAAGAGGGAGCAGCTTGGGAGGAAGTTGTCGAGTTGGAGCGATCGGATCGAAGACAAGCGGCAGGATTCTCATGTGAAGGATTGAGGATGGTCTTAAAAAAGGAGTGACGCTGATTCTCCCTCCGGATGAGGTCCGCGGGGAACATGCCGTCTGGCTTTCCTTCACTTTCATTTTCCTCCTCGTCCGTGGCTGATCGAAGTTTGGAATCAGCCCGGTCATCCCCATTGAACGAGGAGGGGACGTTGAGGCGAGGGAGTTCGTTTGAATAACGGCCGGGGGAACGGGTGTTGGAATCCCCACGTCGCATACGCCACTCGGTCGGGGAGACAGAGGAGGAGGTCTCGAGGGTTTGTGACTTCAACTTGGCATTGTTAAGCCCCTTCTCGAGGCGGCGCAACATCTTGGAAGCTTCAGATAACCTTTATATATAAATGAGTAACCGAACTAAGGGGCGAGGCGAAACGAACTTTGAACCCGGTTTTCGACCGCGCCTATGTCTCTCGAATACGCAACTAAAGGAAGTGAGAAGGATGACGGCAAAGGGGGGAGAGGGCAGGAGTACATACTCGACGCCTGTGCGCCTACATCGTTGACAAGGCTGAGAACCGTCTTCCGCACCGACGCATTTCATCTGAACGTGGATGTAGATGAGAAAAGCAATATCGATATGGGGAGACGAGGATGAAGCGAACTTTAGCAGCGCGGCATACGGTGCAAGCCCGGGCACCTCTGACGACAGGAGACTTTCCACTATGGGGCGGTGGGGAACTGAGGGGGGGGAAAGCACGAGGAGCGAGGGGTACGCGCAACGTACGATGATTTTGCTTGTTGGTCATCCTGGTGGTCAGCATTGACGGTATCTTGAGGAGACTCCATTTTATGAAGGGGGAGACGAGATCCGGGAGTAAGTGCGATGGCCGGTAAAGAAAAGGAGGGGGGGGGAGTGGTGGAGTGGAGAGTCGGGGATGGAGAAGATCTTGTGGGTTAGCAGTGAACTTTGTTCAAGGCCAAAGGGAGCAGAGGAGGATAGAAAGGACCCGGTCGGGGTAATGAGCGAGAGCGAGGCGGGGACCTGACCTTGACCAGTCTTGGCCTTGCCTCGCTCGACTTGTCCGACACAACCCAAACGCCAACAAGCGCTCAACACAACACCATCCGGCGAATTTCCCTTTCAAGTTACCGGCCGGCTCCACTTTCGGGCTCAATCAAACTTGTATCATTTTCTCTCCCCGCACAATTCCCTCCCACCCGTTCTCTGGCTCTGGCTTTCTCTCTCCCTCTCTCTTCCCCTCCATTTCCTCTTCTTCGTAATCCTCCGGGTACCTCGTCTTGCCGCGTCACACCCACATATTGCCGGCCAGCCACCCTCTCTCCCCCTCCCCCCACTCTCACCTCGATTCCGCGGCCGGCGTTCTTGCCGCGGTTATTATCCATGGGAAATGACTATCGAGATGCGATCCCGACTCGATCCTGTCCATTGTTCACGTATCCGACCCTAACCAGGGCAACGACACTGGGCCATCAACTCTGCATCCATTCAGCCACACAGTATCACCTCGACCGGCGTACGGCTCGGTACGGTAACAATTTTCATTACCTAATTCAAATCCCCCCAAAAAGGCATAGGAACAGTGTATTAAACCCCTTCATCACGGAGCCATCGACATGCCGACAAAAATCAAAAGCCACCCGGCCGCGATCCATATAATAAATCTCAGCCAACCCGCGCGCGTAAAAGGCCGGGCACCTAAAACAGTTGCCGGACGGTCAAATTTCGTCCGCATGTCCACCGCGACCCACTCTCACTTCGGTCGACCCGGCTTCTATTCATTTGTCCCCTCCTCCCACCACGGACGTATGGATCTCGTGATGGGTCCTGGTTCCCCTCACAATTTGTTCTATTCATACAGTATCCGGTATCGCTTCCAACATCGTAGGCTCTGCGCCCTGACTAGAACATCGCATCTCGCTACAGCTGTCAGTTCATAAAGAGCGACAGGGCAATCAATCCCACGCGGTCCGAACTTCCCCACCAACGCCACACCCGAAAAATTCTCCGGTGCAAAACAGAAAGTTGGTGATGACACCCGCTGCCACCTGTCAAATCTGGCTTGAATCGTCACGCGCAAGGCCCCTCAATCCGAACTTTAGATTGTCTGCTTCCCTGCCCTTACAGACGTAAACTTTATAAACTGTCTTGGCCAGCAATAATGCCATCTCTGGCATCTCGGGGGCGTTCGGTCTCAATATCACGGCGGCTATCCGAGCGTCAAATGCACGACGCTTTTCCGTTTCAACTCTCGGTGGCGAGATATGTGGCTCAACCTGAAGTAGTGGCTTTAACCACTCTCCAACCTGGGAGGTAACAAAAATAAAAACGGGGTGCTTCCTGCTTATCCATCGTGCGTCGGAGTGGAGAGGCTAGTCTTCTTTTTTCCTCTTACGAAGTACTCAGATGTGCCCTGATAGCAGAATCTTAATGCGTCATACATATTCTATTTCTATCTATTGGCGGAATCCTGTAATCTAAAAGTTATGCGATGGGGTAAAGAGTCAAATCCATCTATTCTATACAGCAAGGACATGATATGGTCCGCAGGCAATCTAAAACATAATACATCGGCCCAAAGATGAAATTCACACCTTCCCCGCACGATGATTCCCAATTCGCCTATCACTCTACGCCGTGCAACTCATCACGCTTCTCGAGTTCGGCATGCGGTGCCGCCTCCGATGTGCTCGACTCAGCTGACATGGGCGCCTCCGTCAGCCACTCGGCGGTACCGAACAGCGTTCGACCGATGTTAAGCATGTTGTCCAAGGTGTCGACCAGATACGCCAACACCTCCCCCTCCGCCCACGTATACATATGCGACATGCCGAGAACCCGTGGCGAATCCCGCATCGACTGTGCGATGTGCGAGATGAGCATGCTGCGCGCGTGATGTGCAGACGGGAGGAACTGTGGCAGAGGCTGTCGCGCCCTGAAGGCATGTTCACAGGCGTACAGCGAGATGCACACACAAGATACCTAATAAGTCGGTGTGGCCTCGTGTATCAGAAACTCTGATGACTCGAACGTGAAGGATGCGCAACGGCGTACAAACTCTCGCCGATCGTTCAAGACCCCGGATACGGCTTCTCTCACGGGTATACGTTCCCTTATTTTGCGCAGGCCGGTCATGGTATCCAGCATCACTTGCATGGAACTTATAGCGTTGCGATACTGCATCATGGGTTTCTGTCAAGGAAGAAGGGCTTGCGTGCGTGAGAATCCCGATCGGAGAATGAGTCATACGCACGGGTAACAGGCTCATTTCGTCGCGAAGCGCGACGATAAGGCGCGATAGACGGATTAGAGAATTGCGTATTTCAAGCTCGAGTTTCCGCGTTCGCCTCCTATCACTGGGAGCAAACGCCCGGTTACGTTTGAATAGATCCCTTGTTCACGCACAATCAGAAAAATCCCACCCCCTTCGAATGGCACATGAAACATACTTGCTGAGCGTCAGGTACAGCTGGTTCAACAAACCGAGAGTACGGCTCGTGTTTCGCAAGAAAAGCACCTAAGTGAAGAGTCAGGGACTGCGTTCGCTACATTCTATTTGCGTGATCACCCTGCAATGTTTTGGGAACACAAAGGTATTCATCATGAGCGCCGATAAAACACCGGCCGTAATCATAACCGCTCTCCAGACAGCCAGAACTGGACGCGGCATAAACATTAGGCATGCAAGTGGAAGGTGGCATACGCACCAATGATCGGGGTATCGGTGGTGGTGGGATCGAGGTACTGCGCAAATACTATCGGTGGCAACGTTACGGACCTAGTATAACAAGTAAGGTTAGAGTATCATGTTGTACTAGGTGTGTACTAACGCGACAACGCCCAGGGAAGACACCCCCGTCCTGGTGATCAACCAACTGATCGGAAAATCGGCAAGCTAGAACTCTTTTGAGAAGTATGTTCCCTTCGACGTGTTCTGATTCACACGAACCGTCACCATCGTCACAAGGCCATATGGGTTCGTACGGCATATCAGCCAGGTCTGACACATCCATGTTTGTCGGTGTGGAAATACATGTGCTAAGACGCCATTCATCACTCACGATGTACGCGTAAGTCGCCCCCAATATTGTACCAGCCTAGCAAAAAAATATGAGTAAAGGACTTAACTGTGGGTTCTTCAGTAGACGCACGATACGGAGGTACGCCACCCGCCAAGTTGCTCCTGAGTTTGTTTCAAGTACCCACACATAGCTGATAATCATCCATTGTCCGTGCACTGTGACAAACCATCTTCGTCCTTTGATCATAAAAAAAATAAAGAAGCCATTATGTTGTGAAGAGTTATTTCCTACCTGAACTTCCAAAGGGCAAGAAAGCTGGCAGGCTCAACAGCATCACCCCGATTGAGTTCTTTAGCGCGTGTTGCAAGTGGCTTGAGTGCGTAACAGCCCGGACGCATCTGGCTAATAGAAGCCGGAGACGCGTTATCCTTGGCCCGTAGAGGATATTGCGGAGCCGGAAGGATTCTCTACTGGCGAATGATGGGCCAACATGTGTAAATATTGGTGGTGCTGCGTTGGAATCTCTCCATCTAGCCTGTTCAGAAAGTCCTTCCCGCGCCTCGCCCATACTAAGCCTGTTTTCATCTTCGAAGAGTAGTGGGTTGTTATCATCAGACATTACGCGGTCACGGTCATCTCCAATAATAGTAGGAGGGGCAACGCCCAACCACGCCCAGGAAAGGCGCGGAAACCATAAGCGAGTACGAGAAGTATTGTGGAGATTACGAATCTTCTCTGCAATGTACAATGCCCGATGCATTTCATTTGCCATCTAGAAAACGGCATGTTTCGATTCACTGGTAATCGCTGAGGGTAAAGACGTACCTCCATGAGCGAGACAACGAAGAGGGATTGGTCCGACGATTCTACACCCAGCCCCACACCATCATCCTTTTCTTGCAAATCCCCGTTCGTGCCCGAGAGTAAATTGGCAAACTCCTTCCTCACATCATCCCTCACTTGGTCCAGACGATGACGTATTTGAGCTGCTGTCTCATTTTCAGAAGGTCTCGACTTCGATGCGTTTGTGCTGTGCTCAAACACAAATAGCAGTGTCGCCTCAAGATGTTTCATTGATGTCAGAATGGTCCGCCCGAGATTCACCGCTGATGTCGTGGTGGATTGTGAGAATGCTTCTCCGCCATGCCTTTTCACCAGTGGACTGCCCCACGATAATTCCCTGCGAGCATTTTCTACTATCCCAATGAGAGGCTTGATAGATTCAACTGAGAAATGCTCAGAGATTCTCAAGCAGTTAAAGTCAAATTCACCTACCACTTATCCGACCAAGCCGAAGTTCGAAAGCAGCCGTCGAATAAGACGAGTCCAATTGGCCAGATTCTTCAATCAACTTATCAAGAAGAAGTTTATGTCGTGAGGTGACGCCTAGCGACACGTTTCCACTATCGAGACCAAAAGACTCGTCCATGGATAACGCAAGGCATTCATGAAGCATCGAAAATGCATCGGCAAGTGTTCTAGCGAAGTGGGTCGAAAACCAACGCAGGAGCAGCATGTTACTTATGACACATATAGATGCAGCCGATAACGTCATCCAGATGAAGAAAGTGGCGGCATGAACGGAGCCCTACTCGTCGTGGCGTTTAGTCTACAGGGGTACAGATCACGATGAGAATATACTGACACTCGATATACCAGCATTAGTGGTCAGAAGCCAAATGGATACGAAGCATGATATTCGAGCGGACAACAGCAAGCGAGGTAAGCGGCTTTTGGCCCAACCCGCTAAAGCGCCATCAGCCGGTGAAGACGAACAAAAGGAAAGGCATTACACACCAAAGAAGGCAATTCCGACGAGGAAAAGAGCGGGGATCGCCCTCGAAGCCGCAGAACCGTCGGGCCGTAAAGAAGCGAGATATCGCGCCAAAGTCGAGAGACCGATGCCAAAAAGGGCACCGGTTATATTGAGTATGGTGGCCTCCAAATGCTGCGCAAGCGTTTCTTGTGCAGAGAAGACGAGTTCCTTAAGCGTGAGAAGCAAAAAGGCAGAATCACCTCCGAATCGGGACCAAGGTTTAATAACGAGGACGATACAGCATAGCAAAGTCGAAAGTAGGCGAGCAAGGACGCGTCGTGTCAAAAAATTAGAAATCCGAGTGAAAATTTGAGCCATTCGATGCAGAGCATGGATACGGTGTAAGGAGTGGAAGCGAAGCAGGGGTGCACCTCTGTGGAGTTTCTCCGATGTTAAGAAGTTTTTGACGCCTGATCAGGTGGCCGTGGGAATATCCGGTAATTAACCTAGAACAAGCAATGAGCGTCTCACAACGTCTCGACATCCGCCTGGCCCATGGCAGAGAACATTTACAGCAAGGGAACCAGGGTCTGGTTCACAGATAAAGAACAAGGATGGATATCTGCCGAGGTCATAAATGTTGTTAAAGCTTCCGACGACAAAATCAAGCTTACCTTCGTTGACGACCGAGGCAAGGTTAGTCCGCGCGTCCCTTTTTTTATCATTGAAAAACACATCTTTGCCTCGGCTCAAACTCTTGTTTCAGGAAATCATTATCGACACTAATACCAAGGCTATCAAAGACGGCCAAGATGATTTGCCACCTTTACGGAATCCTCCTCTACTAGAGACAGCTGATGATCTCGCTACCCTATCGCATCTTAATGAGCCATCAGGTGCGCTTCTTCCATACTGATAACTCGCGCTATGTTCAATACCTGCCTGTAGTCCTTCATACCATTCGGAACCGCTACGCACAACATAGTATATACACCTACAGTGGCATAGTTTTGATCGCCATGAACCCTTTTCAACGCATCACCCAGTATGGCCCAGAGATCATCCAGGCTTACAGTGGGCGAAGGCGGGGAGATCTTGAACCCCATTTGTTTGCCATTGCAGAGGATGCGTACACTGCTATGAGGAAAGAGGGTGTCGGTCAGACAATTATCGTTTCCGGGGAAAGGTATGTGGGTCAATTTCAAACGGAAGCCAAGTTAACCCCCAGGGTATCCTAGTGGCGCAGGGAAGACTGAATCTGTGAGTATCTCGCATAGCATTCTTATCTATGTACTCAGTGTTCTGCAGGCGAAATATATAATGCGTTACCTTGCATCTATTAATCCCCCCGATTCGAACGCAAAGACAAGGACAAAGCTATCTTTAGACGAATCGAGCGAGGTAGAGCGACAGATTTTGGCTACAAACCCCGTCCTGGAGGCGTTTGGAAATGCGAAGACTACACGTAATGACAATTCGTCTCGGTTCGGAAAATATATCCAGGTTCGTGTCTCAAAAAGTCGGTGGGGATGTTCATGAGCTTTCCCTCTAGATTCTCTTCGACGGAAGACAAGAGATTGTCGGCGCAAGAATCCGTACTTATCTTCTGGAACGTTCCCGCATCGTTTTCCAGCCCTTGACTGAGCGCAATTATCATATTTTCTACCAATTATGTGCCGGTGCCCCTCTAAAGGAACGCAAGGATCTCGGGCTAGACACTGATATCACCAAGTTTCACTACTTGAGGCAAGGTGGTCCCCAATCTACTCCCATTCTCGGTGTCGATGACGCGGAAGAATTTCGAACAACGCAACATGCCCTCTCAACTATCGGTATCTCCGTCGAACAGCAATGGGCTGTCTTCCGCCTTCTATCCGCCTTGCTTCATCTTGGCAACGTCAAGATCTCGCAAACGCGATCGGACGCGGCCATAGATGAGAACGATCCAGAACTTCTCCTGGCTACGCGCTTCCTGGGTATAGACAAGGCAGAGTTCAGGAAATGGACTGTCAAAAAGCAGATCACTACACGTTCGGAGAAGATCATAACAGCTCTCAACGCCGCACAGGCGACCGTTGTCCGTGACTCCGTTGCAAAATTTGTGTATGTTTGTCTTTTCGAGTGGCTCGTTGCCATTGTCAATGAGAGCTTGGCTGGGGAGAATGGTGAGGCGGAGAAACGCGCCGAAATGTTCATCGGTGTCCTTGACATCTACGGTTTCGAGCACTTCCAGAAGGTAATGACGTTGTTTGTTTGTATGTGTTTGCTTTGTGACGTGTCTCCTACAGAATTCCTTCGAACAATTCAGCATTAACTATGCGAATGAAAAGCTGCAACAAGAAGTCAGTGAAAACTTTCCTATCAATGCGTCACCTGACGAGCTTTTGTAGTTCAATGCGCATGTCTTCAAACTCGAGCAAGACGAATATGTCAAGGAAGAGATTAACTGGAAGTTCATCGAATTCTCGGACAATCAGCCTTGCATCGATGTCATAGAGGGTAAATTGGGTGTCCTGGCACTTTTGGACGAGGAGTCGCGTCTCCCGGCCGGAACGGATCCATCATTCCTCCAGAAGCTCTACGCACAGATCGCAAAGCCTGAGACGAAAGATGTTTTCAAAAAGCCTCGATTCGGCAACACAGCTTTTACCATCGCTCACTACGCCCTTGACGTTACATACGAAGCTGAGGGATTTTTGGAGAAAAACCGTGATACTGTTCCCGACGAACATATGACGCTCCTAGGGTCGACGAGGAATCCCTTCTTTCGGGAAGTACTCGATGCTGCCCTGGCCTCTGCCAAGTCTCCAGACAGCCCTATGCCCAACTCTCCAGCCTTCTCCGAAACGAGCGGGGCTTCTCGCCGGCAGTCGTTCATCCCCGATCCCGGACGTACTTCTTTGGTGAATTCCGTAACATCCGGTTCCAAACGCCAGGGTGCAGCCGCACGGAAACCGACTCAGGCCTCTATATTCAAGGCTTCTTTATCCAGCTTGATGGAAACGCTCAGTATCACGAATGTCCATTACATTCGCTGCATCAAACCGAATGAGCAAAAAGAGGCTTGGAAGTTCGTCCCTCAACAAGTTCTGGGCCAACTTCGTGCTTGCGGTGTACTTGAGACCATCCGAATTAGCTGCGCTGGTTACCCTACGAGGTGGACCTACGAGGAGTTCGCTGAACGGTTTGTTGTTCTTTCGTTCTCGAGTCCTGCTTGTGGCTCACAGTGCGTAGGTATTTCATGCTTGTACCGTCTTCTCAGTGGAGTCCAATGATCCAAAAATTGGAACTGAATGGTCTCTGTTCTCTGATCCTAGAGAAGACCATCAACGACCCCGATAAGTATCAGAACGGAAAGACTAAGATCTTCTTCCGTGCGGGGATGCTCGCTGCCTTAGAAACATTACGTGCCGATCGACTCAACGCTATGGTCACCGTGGTACAAAAGAACATGCGACGGCATATGTGTATGAAGCGCTACCGTTTGATGCGGACCGCTGCCATCAGGATCCAGACATGGTGGCGTGGGATCTTGGCGAAGCGCTTTGTAGCTTCAGTTCGTCGGGAGACCGCTGCCATCCGGTTCCAGAAGGCAGCGCGTCGCTATGTGCAAAGGAAGCGATTCACGGACGTTCGAGCAGCTGTTGTTCGCCTGCAGAGCCGTATGTATAATATGTTCACTCCGTCGATTCTGATTGCCGAAACCCCGCTCAGGAATTCGGGGTGCTCAGGCTCGTCGCGCTTACATGGAACGGCGACATGCCCACGCAACTACAGTATTGCAAAGCCTCTTCCGTGGGATGTACGTCAACGTGCACTTCTCAATGCCTTATACTAACAGAGGGCCCGTAGTCTCGTCCGAAGAGGTTTCCGTTCGAATGTTCGCCATGCCATTTATCTGCAATCTTGCGTTCGTAGGAGGTTGGCCCGCAAACAGCTCAAAGCCCTCAAAGCTGAAGCTCGTTCGGTCTCCAAGTTCAAGGAGATTTCTTACCGTCTGGAGAATAAGGTCGTCGAACTTACGCAGACGCTTCAGAAGCGAACGGAAGAGAAGAATGAAGTGGCCGCTAAGCTTGCTACAATTGAAATCCAGCTCAAGTCTTGGATCACCAGGCACGAGGAAGTCGATGCGCGCGCCAAGCAGCTCACTTCTGATCTCGCAGCATCCCAGACAGAGCTGACTCGCCGTGATGAGCTTCTCCGCCAAAAGGAAGCCATCGAAAAGCGACTTGATGAAGCGGTTGCCACTGTCCAAGAGCGAGATCAGACAATTCGCAGGCTTGAAGAAGATTTGACTCGCCAGGCTGCCGAACTCGAGATTCGTGCCAAGCAAGTTGACAGTATGCCGATCCGCACAGCAGAGGATAGCTCCGTCATCCTCACTCTTAAGAATGAGGTTAGCAGCCTTCGCGAGCAACTCAACCGCGCGCATGCCCTTCAGTCCCTCACTCGCGGCGCGCGAGACCCCCCTACCTCTCCTACATTTGCACCCACGTTACGCCATCTGGACCATGCGGCGCCGGAAGAAGCTCAAGCTGTAAATGGCAGTCATTCCGCTGCAGCACGGCATCAACGACGACACAGCTCCGCCGGGGTCTATGCATTAAGCGGCAACGACAATCGTACCTCGGTTGATGAACTGATGTCGTTCGTGAAACGTACACAGGCTGCGAACCCGCGTGCGGTATCTGTGGCCTACAACGGAGAGGAAGGACTTCCACACCTCCGTGGTATCAATGGTCTGACCGACATCTATGACGATCCCGCAGAGGAGAAGATTCGACTTCTCCAAGACGTCCGGAATCTAGACGAGGATGTCTTGGCGGGCCTTATCAAGGGCCTCAAGATCCCCCTACCAAGCTTGACAAATCCATCAGCTGTCAAGGAAATCCTGTTCCCCGCAAATCTCATCAGTCTGGTTACAAACGAGATGTGGAAGTATGGCCTGATACCTGAGAGCGAACGGTTCCTGGCAAACGTCATGCAGACTATACAGGCTCACGTGATGGTAAGTGTTCCTGCACAGTAATTTGACTCCCCACCTGACGTCTTTGCAGACCTTCAATGGCGAAGAGGCTATTGTTCCGGGTATTTTCTGGTTGTCGAACGTCCATGAAATGCTCTCTTTCATATGCGTTGCCGAGTCGGACATGCTGCAGGGCATTGGACCTGGTGAAGAGAACGCGGTGCGCCCATTCGACTGGTCCGACTATGAACGCCTGGTCTCCGTCGTGAAGCACGATTTAGACAGTTTGGAATACAACATATACCACACGTGGATGACAGAGACGAAAAAGAAGCTTACAAAAATGGTTGTTCCCGCCCTCATCGAGAGTCAATCTCTACCAGGCTTCATCGCGAGTGACGGGGGAGGGCGTCTATTCAATCGCGTCTTCAATTCCAATAGCCAGCCAGCATTCAGTATGGACGACATCCTCAACTTACTGAACAAGGTGTGGAAGAGTCTGAAGAGCTACTACATGGAGGAGAGTGTCGTGCAACAGGTTGTGACGGAACTCCTCAAGTTGATCGGAGTGACCAGTTTCAACGACCTTCTTATGCGTAGGAACTTCTCCTCGTGGAAACGCGGTAAGTATTCTCCCCCAAGTTCTCAGATTCTCAGATTGCCGACTGTGTTTTAGCGATGCAAATTCAGTATAATATAACGCGGATTGAAGAGTGGTGCAAGTCGCATGATATGCCAGAGGGTACTTTGCAGTTAGAGCATTTGATGCAAGCGACGAAATTGCTGCAACTCAAGAAGGTGAGCGATTTAACCACAAATATTTTTGCCGACAGCTCACTGAAAATTCGCAGGCAACGGCCGAGGACATTGAGATCATCTACGACGTTTGCTGGATGCTGAGTCCCATGCAAATTCAACGCATGTGCACAAACTATTACGTAGCCGACTATGAGGTATGATTGGCGCTTAAAGCCGGTCGTGATACTTGACTCACCAAACCAAAAACTTTTAGAACCCTATTTCACCCGAGATTTTGCGCATTGTCGCATCGCGCGTCATTGCGAACGACCGAAACGACCATCTTCTATTACCAGAAGCAGAAGAAGTTGGTCCATACGAACTACCCTTACCTCGGGAGGTGAACGGGCTAGAGACCTATGTTCCTGCATATCTTAACGTTTCCCATCTTCGTCGGCTTGCCGCGCTGGTCGCATGAACTACATGTGATACCGTTGTTGTTTCCTACTTATCTGATGTTTTTTGTTTCCTAATGCTATCTACAATATACCTCTGGATGCCTCACGAAACCTATTCATGGAGTAGGCCAGGCTGTGAAGAAACCTTATCCGTGATTGATTACAATTCCCCTTGCCTGTATTAGTACGCCTAATACTTCTCAAGAGGCTCGAACAAACTGTGATGGAAATATACAACATGGGAAATATACAGATTTGTCACGAATGATTAGAACTAAGGAGAAGCTCGCATCCATCCTCAACCTGCTCGCGGAGAAGTCTATCGGTCTCTAAGACCACGAGCTCTTCCTGAGTAGCTGTTTTGCGCAGAGACAGGCGTAATGGCTGGAAGGACGTCGTGAACAAAATGCTGAGGTAGTAAAACTAGCGTTTGCTTACCACATTCGCTTGGACGTCGAAATGACGAGCAAGCAGATCAAGCGCTCTCCCGGTGCCCACAGTCTTAGAGTCAGGAGGGTTTGAGCGGACAGAAACAGAATGAGTACAACGCGGGACGACAGACCTTGCGGAACCAGAAGACCTTCTGGGTCGCTTCGGGGTCGCTTTCATGACTCACCCTGACGTGGAGTCGCTGATCGATTCCAATAGAACCTGGCTTGTCTCTAGGATCGGCTGGCACCGCGCGATGACGCATCTTCATAAATTCGACCCTCTGGAACTGAGCCAGCTTCTTCGGGTCCGTAGGGACCTTGAGCCTTGGCGCGCCGGATGCGGGTCTGTTATTGTTCGACGCCGCGGCGGTATTAGCGAAGTGTTTTGCGAGAAGAGCGTGAGCAGCTTCGTTCTTGGGTGCCGCAGCGACGGGCTCAGGTACTGGACATGAGTGTTGTGATACGTCACGATGCCTGGTAAATTATTGGTTGCAGCGTTGTGGAGGCGAAGACAAGGCCAAGACTTACGAGGCACAGTAGGCGAGAGTACACCTAGGACACAGCGCAGATGCCCTGCCTTCTTCTCTAGCAGAGTCGCCGACATATGCGTCCAGGCTGGGCTTGTTGCAGGTGACAAGGGCGCAACGCTGGAGTTTCTGGAGCGGTGTTGGTGACTCGTCCCTCAGAGCCTGAGACGGATCGACGGGACATTGATGGGCATCTGGGAAGATGTGATCTTTGCAGAATTGCCTGTCGCAACGACAACGGATCGGTAGGAGATCGAGCACTCTGCAAGAAGGGAGCGAGCAATGCGCGCCGAAGAGAGGCAAGTCCATCTCCGGACTCGGTCCGGCAAAAGTGCCAACTGCGGGACGAGGATAACCCCTCCGCCTCTCGCGACTGCGCGTGTCATTCCTTAACCAAACCATGAACATCGTCGTACGTGCGTTTTCTCTAATCTATTTCTTTATTTTACAAACGGTGTCGTACGATCGATCGTAGGAAACGCTCTTTGGTCGTACGGTGACGCCAGCGGAGCGTCTGCGCCAGCATCAACGATCCTTGGCAAAGGCACAGCGCGAACTCGATCGCGAGCGCACAAAACTCGAGCAGAGCGAGAAGAAGCTTATCGCGGACATCAAGAAAAGTGCCAAGGCGGGACAACTTGTGCGTCTTTTTCTCCAGCTTTAGCCATCCCCTCCTTCTCTCCCCCCCTCACGTTTCGTCTGTCCCCTACCGCTTCTGATGCCCATTTTACCCCGCAGAATGCTTGTAAGGTCATGGCGAAGGACCTGGTCCGCACGCGCCGATATACCCAAAAGTTCTTCCAGATGCGCACGCAACTACAGGCGGTCGGATTGCGCATCCAGACGCTACGCAGTAACCAACAAATGGCCGAAGCCATGCGCGGAGCCACTCGTGTTAGCCATTCACGCCCCCTCCCCCCCTCTTTCTCTTATACTGATTATTAGAATATGTAAACCTGACAGGCGATGAAGAGCATGAATCGGGGGCTCAACCTTCCGCAGATCCAACGCATCATGAACGACTTTGAGCGCGAGAGCGCAACGATGGATATGAAAGAGGAGATGATGAGCGACGCGGTCGACGACGTCATGGACGACGAACTCGAGGATGAGGAAGAGGAAAGCGATAAGATACTCAAACAGGTCCTCGATGAAATTGGTGTTGGGATATCACAGCAGGTGCGTCCAGGGGCTAGCTCACTTGGGCTTGGCTTCGTCCCCCCTCCACCGTTGCTGACCGATTCCCGTGCACAGCTTGCCGACGCGCCGACAAGCCTGGCCACTACCTCGACGTTGACAGAGCGTCAACCCGTTGCTCTTGGTGATGGCCCTGCTCCTCTACCCGGGACTACCAACTCTGGAGGCGCTGGCGGAGGTGGAATTCCAACGGATGAAGATGCATTACAAGCCCGCCTGGATGCCCTTCGTCGAGGATAGATGCATGTCGCGTAAAAACCTGACCCCGCCGTTGAAGGCGATTGTCACATTTTCTTCTAATCTTCGAGGGGGTGTCACCCTCGCTTTTGTATTATTATTGACACAAATCCCAGTCGGTTATCGCTGACATTTGATACCGTCACCACGATTGCTCACCGAGTCATGACATGGACTCGTTTTGCGGTGCCCTGCGATGCGTTCATTATATACAATTCTAATTTGGGACTGGTGAAGGGCATTCCAACCCCAGGCGTGATGCTCATAGACCGTAAGAAGTTTGCTCCGCATCCGGAACTAAGAAATTTGTTACTCGAAGTCCCTCAGTTCATAACCCAACTGTAACAGTGGGCGCCGTGATTGTGCGATAATCTCTTTATGAGTTTTACATCCTGCAGGATGCAGATCTGGGTCAGGAACGTGCCGATGTCGGTCTCACTGGGCTGCGAGCCTTGACGCCTGAAGCTTGAAACTTTTTAGTGAGACACGAGAGAGATGTCTGAGAGACTCGGCAATCATTGATCAGCAATCAAGGCAGATCGGAAGCTTGGCGCTCCGTGAGGGACGGAGCCGTTGTACCTGAGCCACGAGCCTACAGAAAAGTTCGTAACTGTACCATCATTCCCATTACAGTACTATTGTTTACCTGGATACCGGTCAGCTCCTGGAACCAGTCAGTCACGGTTGGTCACCTCAATTCTGGGTTTGTTGCTCCGAAAAACTTGGGGTTGAAAGCTATGAATAGCTACTTTCACCTCGCACTTTGAAACATTTTATTCAAGTTAGCTCTTTGTTGGGCGGGGCTGACCGGTATCCAGGTAAACAACAGTATTCCTCAACAATGAAGCTTCCCATACTCTCCCTATGGCTGCCCACATAGTCGCCAAAATCGCTCAGAGGTGGTTCAGATGTACGAGAACCGTAAACGGAGCTGCGCCTGGGGCTCTTGGCATTGAACCCGGTGCCAGGTGGTGCCTTCCTCTACTGTACCATGCGATCGTGCTCAATGCGCTGCGCTCTCTTGCGGCACCGAGTGGGTGCACCGGCACCGGCACCGGTGATGATCTTGATCGTGATCCTTAACTTCAGGTTGTCCCGCTTGCTGCTCCCCCTTTTGAAATTTACTTCCGCCGTCTCAAATTGAAGTGCCGTGCCTAGGTGTATCTCTGGCTCTTTGGAATGCACATTAGCTAGGCCTCTCCATAACCAACATAGGCCCGCCGTGAAAGGGGCATGGGCCATGACAAAGGTCGACCGTATCCGCTTTACTCGCCTTGCAACTTTCAACTCTCCTTCGTCTGCTCCTCCACCATGATACGGCCCCTATCATCGTCCTCCCTCCCCCTGGCGCTGTTGCTTGTGCAGTTAGCTGTCATTCCAATTGCGGCTCAGGTAATTGCACCTGCTTGTCTGCCCGGCGCAATGGATGCCTGGAATTGGGTTCGTATATTATCGTCTGTCTCGCAAAACAACCATCGATGGATTGATCGTATGTTGGCAGACATACAACAGCCTCGACCAGTCCCCCTGCCTGGTAGCTGCTTTCCTTGCAGCACAATGTAACAATGGACGTACGTTCGTCCTAGATTGCATGCTTTGTGGGATCCTCATAGACGCTTCCACAGAATTCACCATTGAACGACTTCCTGAAGGAGGACAATACGAAAGACCGGTCGGGAACGACATTTGTAAATGCAACACGGTATACTATTCACTGATTAGCGGCTGCGCTGGCTGCCAACTCGGTGTCTGGCAATCGTACGCTTTTTTTGGTCTCGAGAGATATATTCTGTATTGACTCCTGGGTACCCCTATCTACAGTTGGGACCCGTGGTACGACGATTGCACCAAGGTCTCTGCCATGTCAACGTCCGTGCCCTTCGTATACCCAACTCTGTGTGCCACTGAACAGGCTTTGTGAGTAGGTTCCCTGAAACGATAAACAATGGCACGCGGGTGCCTGCATGGGCGTTCAACAATATTTCCGTACGTCATTACTCACCTTCCTCACTGCACCCCATTCACCCCAACCTCAACTTTGAACCCGTAGACCGGATGGTGGGACAACTACACTGCCTGCGACGTTGGCCGGGACCCCGAGTCGACCGGTATCTTCCGCCCGCCATTTGCACCAAGGTTTAGCACCGGGAATGCCGCCCGCGTCGGTGTGATTGCCGGCGTCGTGACGGCTTGCACGGTTCTAGTTTTCGTGCTTATTGCGCTGGCCATATGGTATATTCTGCGTCGTCGTCGACAGCGACGTCAGGTTCCGGGTACCGAAGACAAGTCCCCCCAGGTTCTGTACCTCGCGGAACAGGAGAACAGTCGATACTCGGCCACACCCGGGCCTTGGACGCAGGACAGGGACCCAGACAAAAGACTCTACGTGCGTGCATCATCCCGTCTTGCTCTTTCCTTTCTCGAATTTGGCAAGCTGACACTGTTCCCCTCTACCCCTGTCACGCCTTGGTGTGGTGCCCGTGTGCTGTACTGTGCAGAACCCCTCGGACCCTAGCACATATCCCGATCTTAGTTCTTTACCACGCAGCCCTGGGAGCCCTGGGAGCCCTGCGGCGACCACGTCGGCGCAAGATTCATCCGAAAACCCCCGTCTGAGAGAATATTCGGGGCTCCCTGAGCTGTGACCCGTTTTCCGGTTCACCCTTCCGACTTGCGACTTGTAGAGGGTTGGGAACGCAGTTGTCTCAGCATGGGCATCGTCTTTTGTGTAATAATGCTTGTTCTGCTATCACGGCTTGTTAAATTGCATGTTTGGTATACACGCCCACAATATGAATCACGCATTCACGCTATGCTGCCTGGACATCAAACTTGAGCAGCTCAGAGGAGAACATTGACATGCGGCTACCACGCACGCAAGTAGCAATGAGGCGATATCTTTCCCGACTTGTCTGATCACGAATGCATGGCCAGGTCTGACTCGGAAGTATGAATAAGTAGGTGACGACCTGGTGCGTGGGTGTAGTGGGTGTAAGTGCTGTATTTTTTTTGGTGAGCGCTGGTCCATTACATCGGAAATTGACGCAACACACGTCCCGGTAATAGGTCCAAAGTATTGCGTGCTGTATTGCTATTGTATTGCTATCGCTGTAATGACAAAGATATCATCATACATACAACTGAAAATGGGTATTATACAACACAAATACATATCTCTGACCAAATCCTTGCAAACCAATTGTCCAAAATTCCCCTCGACTGCCCCACCGGAACATATGCCCTTCTTGTCGTCAGTGTCTCCTCGCCTGATTTAGACGGAGGTAAATATCCTCCTCCATGGCCCGTGCGTGTCTACGGCAGCACGTCGGAGGAAAGATCGCGGTAGAGCCTCTAGATTGAACACCTCCATAACCTCGGAACTATCCGGGAACCGCGTCCGCAAGTCTGCTGGTACGTCCGTCTCCACCAGCTCGCCACAAATCCGGTCCAGAATGGCCATGATGTCCATCTTGAACGATACGTCCGGCCCACTCTCGAGTTTGCGCAGGAGGGGGAGCACGTGAAACAACAGGTTGGCCGCCACAGCGAGCTGCAGGTGCGCCTCGTTCTCGCGCCACCGCTCGACGACGACCGAGGGAGCGCCGAGTTGACGTTGGAGGAGCGAGTAGGCCTCAGATGGGGCACATTGCCACCTGCCGTTTCTCCACATGGACGCGGTCAATGTCTGGACGCAATGGGCACGGATCGCGATGACGGGGTCCGGGTCATTGGTCAACTTTGTCGCCACCGCCCACGTCTCGGTGGAGAGCGGACCCCATGGGTCGTCCGTCGGCTGGGTCCATTGGTCCCGGATCGCGCGGAAATGGCGTTCAATGGTATTGGGGAAGCACCAGATGGCTCCGAGGCATGCCGTGAGACGTTGTCTTCGGATTCCTTCGGGGAGAAGACCGGTTGTGCACGTCGCAAAAAGCCTGTCGGCAACGGGCTCCGCCAAGCTCTCCAATTCTGGTTTGATTCCCTGTGCGTGATGGCCCATCGACCCGTGGAATAATCCTGGAAGCCCATCAAGGAAATCCTCCAACTCGTGGTCTTCATCCAGGAAGCTCAGCGCCCACTGAAGCGCGCGGGCATCGGTATTCGAGGTCGGGTTATCGGCCTTCTTTTCGAGCGCGAGACGCATGCCTTGCTTGATCTTGTCCCGGCGCTCGCGAATGGCGTGCTGAACGGACGCCGTTCTTCGTTGGAACCAAAGCTTGAGTAAAGGTGCAGCTTCCATGATGAGCCAAACAAACGCCGAAACCGGGGTTTGGTAGGGCGAGTTGTGGTAGTATAGTGGCATAATGGTGAGCACAGAGTATACCATGACTGCGATCGAAACCAACGTGAGCAAAAGGTAGGCGACGATGTGATTGATGCTGAGGAGAAAATCGACGAGCCCTATGTAGAAGAGAAGAACGGACACGTGCAAAAGTGCAGGGAGCACCTCGACGGCTGCCGCGAGTCCGAACCTTTCCACACCGTCGGCAAAAAATGCACGGATCCGAGCGCGCCTGGGAGGGTTGTAAGGTCTATCGGCAACCTGCACGTATCTCCTGGTCCATTGTTGCATGAGGGTCGCCCAAAGTGCGCAGGCCGTGCTCGTGCCAAGACTTGTGAACCAGAAGGCATTCACACGCACGGCGGTCGCTGTGGGTCGGAAGGAAGATTTGTCGGGAAGAGTCAGAGGTACTGGGGCGGGTGCCCCATTCTGGAGCGCAGACAACTGTTGGGAGATTTGGACAAGCAACTGATTGGTGAGATCGGTTGAATTGGGCTGCAACTGTGGATAGCTAACGATGATGAACGCAGCCACCATTGCGGAGAAAAGACCAGTCTGGCCAGCGCCTTGGTTGTGAGTACAATGCTCGATGAACTTATCGATAAAGCCTAACGTACAAACACCAGTGTCCCGTCAAGGTTTGCTGTCCAAGTTTCGGAGTGTTCTTTATCGATTTTCCCTGCTTGGGAAAGATACAGGCCCCAGATCTTGGCCGACGGATCGCTGATTAAGGTTTTGCCGGTAAGACCTGCGTCTCTTCGGGGTGGATGGTCCATGACATGATCCATGACATGCCCAGTAATTGGACTCTTGGCACCAGCAAACCCATCATCTTTGATTTAGGGTGAGAAGGGACAGACAAAGAAGGATGAGGGAGAATACAAATTCGTCGCTCACCTTGAGAGAACTTTTCCCCGAAGGCAGGGTCATGAGACTGAGGGCTGGTAATTGCAACTTCCTGAATCGTTGATACACCACTGCCAAGCCCCCCTGGGCCCGATGCGTCTGAAAATGAATGCAAGTGCACTGCCCGCAAGTAGGACATGAGATCCGGCGCATGACGGACATGAGGCGCAAGGAAATGATCGACGCACTGTGCCAAGAAGACGGCGAGCGGCCGTGTTCTAGATCAACCTGAGCCATATCTCCGTCCATAACTTTGCGAAGAAAGGAGGAAGGATATTTCGATGTTTTGCTGGGGGTGACGAAGGGTGAATTGGTGAGGGAAGGATGGCTTCAGGGCTTTTGGTTGTATACAAACAACAGAGACCGGTGGGACTGGGCCTCATGCGACTCGCCCTCATGGAAAACATCTGTCGGATTGGATACGGAATGCCCAAATACAATAAACAACCACTGCGCCCATGTCGCGTCTACTACTTGAGCGCCGAGCGCCTACGCCAACAATCATCACAGCGAACCAGTATGTCTACATACCTTTCCCAATAAATGGACGGACACCCCAGAAATTGTGCATTCTCTTCCAAACCATCCAAATAGCCTGCATCAAAGATTTGGTATTTTTTTGGAGAATTTTTTGGGCCGGCAGCCCTATATCACTCCTAAACCAGCCTCATATCATTCAAAAATTATCATGCAGAAAGACCACTACCTCATATATTGCCCAAGGAGTTTCGCAGACATCTTTGGCGAGGTATCCGTTCACTGGTCCTATATTTCTGAGGGGCCAGTATTTTGTAAAATGGATTTTGAAACGTAGCCATTTTGAAACCCACTGCACGTGATAGTAAGCCTAAAAGGGAGGGAAACACGTGCATGGACCATTCCAGATGTCAAAGATGTCATGAACCCGGCGGTCGAACGTACCCATCGACGAATTTCACCACCATGGATCCAAGACGCTGGGGATTGCTGCTGGCTACGAATGGTCGAACTGTCGCCTAGCAGAATTCGCGTCGCCTCCACATTCTATCTCTTCACTGCACTTGCGTCGTCTTGCGATGGTGATGGTTGCCACTTAATTAAAATGGGTTCTCAACATTACCGGCGTCCAGCGCACCACTCTTTCCTTCTACGCTCAACTGACCATCGCCGTCGCCCTTTTCGGTGTCTCAGCTAAGTACGCCAAGAGCGCCCGTCAACTAACAGGCCAATGTTGGCAACATTGCGCGGTCATCCTGTCATTGGCACGTTTCATGTGACTACCAGGTGGTACCAGGCGCAAAGGGAGCAGCGCCACTGAACTCTGCCAGTTACAGTGTAGCCCTCTACTACTGTGCGATCAGCGTGCTCAATGCGCACTCTGCGACACTGAGAGGTGCACCGGTGATGATCATGAATATGATTCTACGCTATTTTCAACTTCAGTCCTGGAAGTCTGAAGTTCGTTTCTTGTTTTTGTTATTGCATTCCTAGGATCAAACGTACGGGACCGAGGCTCGGACCCGTTATCTAAGCGCTTAAGGCTAATGGATCTGGCTTTTTCGAAAGTGCTTTCGTGACGCTCAACATGGTCTGGGCTGTGACAATCATTGACCGTATACTTATACTATTCCTTTCCCTTTATTTGCCTTGCATCTCTCCTTCGTCCGTTCCTCCACCACCATGACCTGGCCTCTATCGTCGTTCTCTTTTCTCCTCCCTCTGGCGCTGTTGCTTGTGCAATTCGCAGTCATTCCAGCTGCGGCTCAAATAAATGCACCTGACTGTCTGCCCGGTGTCATGCATGACTGGGGTTGGGTTCGTATATTATCGTCTGTCCATAAATCATCCATCGACGAATTGGTCGTACGTCGCTAGACATACAACAGCCTCAATCAGTCCCCCTGCCTGGTAGCTGCTTACCTTTCAGCGCAATGCCACAGTGGACGTACGTTCGTCCTATATTGCATGCTTCGTGGGAAACTCATTGACGCTTCCACAGAATTCACGCTTGCACCACTTCCTGTAGGAGGACAATACGACAATCCGTCCGGTAACGACAACTGCAGATGCAACACGGTGTACTATTCATTGATTAGCGGCTGCGCTGGCTGCCAACTTGGTCTCTGGACAACGTACGCTATTCTGGTCTTTAGGGGGCATATCCTGCATTGATTCCCTGTACCCATATCCACAGTTGGGACCCGTGGTACGAAGAGTGCACCAAGGTTGCTCACATGTCAACGTCCGTGTCCTTCGTATACCCAACCCTGTGCCCTACTGAACAGGTTTTGTGAATAGGTTCCCTGAAGCAATCAACAATGACACGAAGGTGCCCGCATGGGCGTTCAGTAGCATTACGGTACATCATTACTCATCTTTCTCGCATCCCCACATTCTTCTCAACCTCGACTTTGGACCTGTAGACTGAAACGTGGGACAACCTCACTTCCTGCGCCGTTGGCCGGGACCCCGAGTCGACTGGTACCTTCCGCCCGGCATTTGCACCGAGCTTTAGCACCGGGAATAGCGCCCGCGTCGGTGTGATTGTCGGCGTCGTGACTGCTTGCACGGTACTGTTCTTCGTGCTTCTTGCGTTGGGCATATGGTATGTTCTGCGCCGTCGCCGACTGCGACGTGAGGCTCTGGTCATCGAAGGCAAGTCCCCCTCGGTTCTGTACGCAGAACAGGAGAACAGCCGATACCCGGCCACGCCTTGGACGCCAGACGCGGACAAGAGAGTCTATGTGCGTGCATCGTCCCGTCCCTCCCTTTTCTTTCTCGGATTTGGCGAGCTAACGCCGCTGTCCCCCCCGCCTGTTGTGTCCTTGTGATACACTGTACAGGATCCCTTGGACCCCAGCACATATCCCCCCAATATTGGGTCTTTACCGCGCAGCGCCGGGAGCCCTGTGGCGACCACAACGGGGCAAGACTCTTCAGGACGCCCTGAGCAGTGATCCGTTCTCTGTTTCACCCTTGCTACTTGCGATTTGCAGAGAGTTGGGGGCGCAGGTCTTTTTTTTTTGGTTCTATTTCTGTGTGTCTCAGTTTACAGAACCCCGCGTAGCACTGAGAACGCAGTTGCCTAAGCATGAGCATTGTCTTCGTGTAATAATCCTTGTTTTGCTATCACGACCTGTTAAATTGTATGTTTGGTGTACAACACCCACAATGTGAATCAGCAGCTCTGAGGGGAACATTGATTATGCGTCTATCATGCTGGCAAGTAGGTCTATTGCCAACTTGTCTGATCACGAGGGCATGGCCAGTCTGGTCTGACCTGGAAGTGTGGATAAGTAGGGGACGGCCTAGTGCGTGGTAGTTGCAGGGCGGCGAGACGCATAGGAGGCGTGGGGAAGTCATGTAGTTGGGCTCAGAAGGAAGCTGAATTCCGAATGCTGGGGACCGAAGAATATTGCTGGGTACAGGGTACGCCTGTCGTGGCATCCTGTCACCGTCACCCTGTCATGGCCAACATCCCATGTGACAATCAAAAGGTACTATAACCGTAAACAGAGCTGCGCCGCTGAATCCTGCCAGTCACAGTGGAGTCCTCTACTATGCGGTCAACGTAATCAATGCGCATTCTTTTCACACCGAGTGGTGCATCGGTGATGATTATGATTACGATCCTTCCTTATTTTCAACTTTGAGTCCTCGGGGCTTCTTTAGTCTTTGCGTTCCTGATCAAATTTCCTTCTTAGTACGTCTGGGCCGGGACCGTTATCTAAGCGCTTAACGCTAATGGGTTTTTGGAAATGATGCATGATGGTTAGGCCGACATAACCTACGCCGGTGCATGTGCTGGGCATTGGCAATCCTCGACCACATGCTACTCCATCAGCGTTATTCACCTTGCGTCTCCCCTTCGTCACATCCTCCGCCATGACCCGGCCCATATCGTCGTCCTTCCTCTCTCCCCTCCCTCTGGCGTTGTTGCTTGTGCAATTTGCTGCCATTCCAGTTGCGGCTCAGGTATTTGCACCTGACTGTCTGCCCGGCGTGATGAGCGCCTGGAATTGGGTTCGTATATTATCATCTGTCCGTAAAACAACCATCGACGAATTGATCGTGCGTCGCTCAGACATACAACAGCCTCAAGCAGTCCCCCTGCCTGGTAGCTGCTTTCCTCGCAGCACAATGTAACCATGGACGTACGTCCATCCTATACTGCATGGCTTATGGGAAGCTCATTGTACTTCCACAGAATTCACGCTTGAGCAAATTCCTATAGGGGGACAATACGAGAGTCCGTGGGGGAACGACGAGTGCAGATGCAACACAGTATACTATTCATTGATTAGCGGCTGCGCTGGCTGTCAACTTGGTCTCTGGCAAACGTACGCTTTTTTGGTCTTGAGGGGCATATCCTACATTGACTCCCGGTACTCATATCCACAGTTGGGATCCGTGGTACGAAGAGTGCACCAAGGTCTCTTCCATGTCAACGTCTGTGCCCTTATATACCCAACCCTGTTTCCCACTGAACAGGCATTGTGGGTAGGTTCCCTGAAGCAATCAACAATGACACGAAGGTGCCCGCATGGGCGTTCAGCAGCATTTCGGTACGTCATTACTCACCTTTCTCACCACCCCGCATTCTTCTCAACCTCGACTCCGGACCCGTAGACTGTAACATGGGACAACCTCAGTTCCTGCGCCGTTGGCCGCGACCCCGAGTCGACTGGTACCTTCCGCCCGGCCTTTGCACCGAGCTTTAGCACCGGGAATAGCGCCCGCGTCGGTCTAATTGTCGGCGTGGTGACAGCCTGCACGGTTCTGGCCTTCGTGCTTATTGCGGGGGGTATATGGTATGTTCTGCGCCGTCGTCGACTGCGACGTCAGGTTCCGGGCACCGAAGACAAGCCCCCCTCGGCTCTGTACCTCACAGAACAGGGCAATAGCAGATACTCCGCCACGCCTTGGACGCCTGAGAGGGAGCAGGACAGGAGAGTCACAGTCCATGTGCGTGCACCGTCCGGTATTTCCCTTTCCCTTCTCGGATGTGGCGAGCTGACGCTATCCCCACCCCGCTCCGCTATGCCCGTGGTGTCCTTGTGATGTACTGTACAGGGACCCTCGGGCCCTAGCGCACATTCCAATGCTGGATCTTTACCACACCTCCCCGGGAACCTTGGAGCGACCACATCGGCGCGAGATTTATCCGAAAGACCACACTTGAAATATTCAGGGAGACCCGAGCCTGTGCTGTGATCCGTTTTTCCCTTTCACCCTTGCTACTTGCGACTCGTGGAGGGTTGTGAATGCGGTTGCCTCGCCAGCGTGGGCATTGTCTCCGTGTAATAATGCTTGTTTTGCTATCATGACCTGTCAAATTGCATGTTTGCTGTACATGCCCACAATACTAATTACGTTATGCCGTCTAGACGTTGAGCTTGGACGGTTCTGAGGGGAATGCGTCTGCCACACTCACAAGTACCGATGGGAATAATCTAGTGCATGGCAAGTCAGAGTTTTTGCATGTAGAAAACTATTGTCCAGAAAACTTTGAAAAAAAAAAGTTTAAGTAATCTTTAATCTTATTGTGTGAAAAAAATCCATGCGATTCAAACTTGCGGCACACTGATGCACACTGCCGGGCGGAGAATAGTTTAGTCAGATTTTAAGATGAAATTTTCTTCACAATAAGATTGAGAGGTTACTCTTTTTTCAAAGTTTTCCGGACAAGTAGACCCTCAGAATTGTTCAACGTTCAACACTTAACAACTCAACACTTGACAACTCAATCGATCACGATCACGTGATGAACGGAGTACCCGTGAACTCCGCTGGTCTTCCTCAAGTCCTCTTTTTTTCTTTCTATGCTAACAACAATGGCCGTTCGTGAACTCAGCTACAAATTACACACACCAGGCCATTCTCTTATCCCTTTTAGTACTCCATGGTTTCTGGGAATACAAGCACCTCCAACACGACGGATGCATCTGGTAGTCCGTCCTTAACGCAGCAGCCACAGAACTCAGGTCGACCACTTGCAAACGCCTGTGCCTAGCATAAACAGTATCCTAGTGTCAGATGGCATCATAACTGAGCTATTCATAAGGAATCCTACATGGCCGGCTGAACTTCGGCTTGATCTGCGAAAGTCCAATTGGGATGAATGGAGTCTACGCATGTCGCTCTTTGCTCTTAGAGAAGGCTTCTCGAGGTGGCTGGATGGATCTATCAAACGACCAGATCAGGCGACACATCCGAACTCACCCCGCATCTAGCAGAAAAACTATCGCACGCTCAGAGCCTTCATGGTCCAACACATATCCAGAAGCGATTACAAGGTTATTTTTCACCTGCAGGAGTCGCATGCTATCTTCGAGCAGCTCCGAAAGCGCCATGAAGACCCGGGACTCCGCACACAAGCTGCTCTTTTCAAGAGGATCGTTGTCATACGTTTTAACACCAACACGCCACTTAGTGAAACTGCCAACGAACTCATGGACATAACCACTGAATAGTCGAGATGGGCTCGACCTCGATTGGCTCATATGTATTTTCTTATCAACGCTCTCGGCGATGACTTCGAGTCTATTCAATTAATCATACATCAGGGCTGTGGCCGACTCTCCGAGCCTCTCATCGAATACCATACTTCGCCTCATGGAGCCACTTGGCAAAACTGAAACTGCCGACATAATCACTACCACGGCCGCTAAGTTAGGCAGTGCGAGGACTCTCGACCTCGATCGACTCAAATGTATATTCCTATTGGGCCCTCTCTGCATTAACTTCTGGCATATCCAATCAGCCATCATGGCCATAGCTAACTCTCCTGATTTCTCATCGGATGACATACTCCGCCTTCTTGAGCGTGAGGATTTCCTCATCTGGCTCCGGGAAAAACAAAGACCAGAACCCATTAACGGGGGCAGAACGGCAAAGCCCACATGCTCCAATTGTAAGCGTGCAAACCACACCGAGGATTTCTGTATCCAACCTGGAGGCAAAAATGGCTGGCTGATCACTCGTCAAAGCTCGTGCTGCCCGACATGGATCCGCGAAGAAGAACGAAAACGCCCAGCCGGCTGCTGGCGCACTGTTGCCAAACGTCGCGACGACAAGCACAGAGCACCAACGGACACCGTGCCCCATCGTAATAAATGGGGTCGTGTATAATCCTGTCTCCAATGCGACTCCCCACGGACGTTAACATAGCGGTCTCTCCCCAGTTCCAGTAAGCGACCTTGTCAACACCTCACGGTCTTGTAGTGACTTGAGCGACTTGTCCGCATTTGAAAGCTACTCTCTTCACAGTTGTGGTCATCAATGGACGTTTTTAGATTCAAGTTGTGTGTACGTAGGCTCTTCTAAACAAGGATCGAATTTTCTTTCCTTTATCTTCTATCGTTGCCCAGATCGCTACAAGTTCGTTAATTGGATTGAATTAAACGCGCTTGCGAGAGCTGTCCTTGTTTTTTTTTTCGCTGCTACCTCGGCGTATGCATGTTGATATTTCCCTTTCCTGAGTCCTCTCGCTTTGACCTAGCATAGTAAGCCGGGGTAAGCGACTACTTGTGTTAACGTGCTGATTATACCTAATTAATGAGTTCATCTTGTCACGTAAGTTGAGGTCCTAATTAGATTTCCGTATTTAAAGCGTGCTTTCTCAGTTTGCGTGCATAGTACTGCATCCCGTCGACGAAAGGCATAGAAGTTACACACATGTCGGTTATCCGAAGCACGGCTCAGAGTACCGCCCATGAGAAAAATGAATGTGAATGTTTGCTTTCTGTTTCCCTTCAGTCGAGTTTCCCGTATCACGGGACACCAAGTCGTGAGTGTCCTATTTGCTGCCAGATGCACAGATAGATAATGCGCGAACGGGAACGCAAAAGAGAAAGAAATAGCACATTGACAATGTCGAGTTCATCGCGTCAGTACGACGAAGGGTCGCCCATAAAGTGAACGAAAATAATTGCAACTAGCAAGCTAGAGTTTTCGTTGCTCGCCGGACAAACAAAGAGAAAAGAGGGCACTGGTATTATTGCTTTATCATACATACCCTTATACCCTGAGTCCGGCGACCGTCCTCGCTTCTTGTTCGCTCAACTTCCACGTAATCCCAGAACCGTTGTAAAATTCGTCCACGCCTTCTTCCTGTTTTTTGTTCCAGAAAAAAAAACCCAACGAACCAAACCATCAGAATCACACACACCCGAGGAAGAAAGAAAAAAAATATTTTTTTGAAAAAACGGAACGCACATGATCGAGGTTAAGAAGTGTGGCGATCTGCTGGAGTCGCACGAACTTTTCGCGTACGTCGCCAAAGGCGGTTTGTGAAGAGAGATACGTCGTGATCGCTCGTAAATCGCGATCGAAACGGACGGCACCGAGCTGTGCGAAGAAAGAGAGGCGGGTAAATAAAAGAACAAAAGAAAGAGTTTGGAGGGGCGCGGGCATGCTGTCCCCCGCGCAACTCGGATGGGCGGTAACGTTACCTCGTTGTACTTCTGGCCAAGAACCAGCTTTTCCCAAGGTCGGATCAAGACGTCCAGCGCAAGTCCGAAAAAGAGTCGATAGTTATTCTCCGTGAGCGTGTCCTGAGTAACGTTCGTTTGTGAGATCAAAGGACGCGAGATAAAAACGCGTTCTTTTATCCTTTTTCTTTCAATCACAACGGGCCATAACTACGTACCTTGTAGCCCTCCGCGAGACCCTCCCAAGCTTTGACGAAGCGTTTCCGCACGACGTCTTGATACTCCGCGGCGGTGTAGGCGTCTTCGTCGAGGACGTACGACACTTCTCTGTACACGTCCGCCAACAACGTGCGGAGCTTTGGCCGCAGGAGCTGGTTGAACAGCTGCTCGACGCCTACACGGAGCGTCGACTGGAACTTTGGCACGAGGCTCGAGAAAGACGAGATGCTCGCCCGCACCGCCTCGAGCTCTTCCGCCGGGAACGTCTGTGGTATCACGGGTGCGGCGAGCAGATCTTTGACGAGGCGATCCATGTGCGACGCGGACACGTCCAGATCGTTCAGTAATATCTACATTGTTTTAACCCCCCATGGTATATGCGCAAATGAGATCGCGACGAGAAGGCGGACGACTACGCACAATGAACGCGGCGCGGCTCTCACGCTCTACCTTTTCTCCTCGTCCGACGCCCGCGTTGCGGTACACGTCGTCCATTTTGCGCCGGATGGTACCGGCATAGTCACTCTCGATCACGCTGCGTAGCGCTCCTGCCGTCCGCTCGACGATTGTACGCGAGCCCGTAGAAAGGAGTCGTGAGAGGACGACCTTGAAGATGTAGAATGCATCGTCGGGTGTGGTTGTTGTTGACGGTGATGACGTCGCGTCTGTGGTCGAAAGGCGATGCGCCTACGCACGAGCAGTTTAGCGCTATGTAACGCAAATATTGAGAAAAGTATAACCTTGTCGACAGCGCTCCGCGTGTACCAGACCTCTAGGGGTGTATAGTACAAATTAAGGAGATCTTCGAAGAGTTTGTTACATGCGGACGATTCAACGGCTTTCACCTCCTCGGACATGGTATGTGGGGGGCGATGCGGTGCTTTCTTCGTTTCTGGGGATGCGGGTCTGGACAGCCCGCCGCGTGATGTAGGCGACCGATCGTCTTCTTCCTCGTCATCGTCATTCTACATCTACATTGAGATACCATTCGCCACCCGAAGCATAGGGAAAAGGCTGGCTTACATTTAGACGATCAAACAGGAAACGCCTGAAAAGGTTCCATCGGCCTGCCATTCCCGCAGCCTCCGAGATGACCTTGTCGATATCTCGAGGGTTCACACCCTCTTCGGAAAGAGGGCCCTGCGTGGGCCGTCGTCCACCCGTCGGTGACGGTACGGCCGCTGACGGAAAGTTCACGTTTGCTACATCTGCAAGCTACAGCTGTTCAACCCCAAAGCAATAGGGGCAGTCGATGTTGTCTATACCTTAGGCTTCATCGCCCGTTCTTCCTCCCATCCCTCGATCAAACCTTTGCAGACGCGGTCGCACTCCTGCAAAAGGCGCGCAATCACGCTGGCCATCTTCCCGGCGCCGTAATAACTCTCAACTACGGGCTGGTGCTGATCGACGATCATGGCTATGCTCTCGAAAAGCGCCGTCAAAGCGGTGATGTAGTATAGCGGGGAAGACGCTGCGTAGGATTGTTTTCGTTGAGATGTGAATTAGTCGAGGAGAAGACCGTCCACGGTAGGAACGCACGTTGCGCAGATGCTGGGGGTCGTACTTTGACGAGGTCCACGATGAACGACGCATACGCTTCCAAACCCTCAGTCTCATAACCGATAACTGGAAACAGCTTGAAAAATCGTGTGGTGGCTACCGCGTCCCGAGCCTTGGTCGCCTCCGTAAACTGACGCGTGAAAACCTGAAGGAGGTGCGTTCGCGCGTCCTGCAGTGTCTGTGCAGGAGGCAAAGGATTCTCCGAAGAAGGCTATTATTCGAAAGCGTCAGAACAGAGAGGATGACGAGAAAAAATTGAAGCTCTTACGACGGCCGTCTCAGCAAATGCGCCATTGATCACGTCCTTGGGAAGGGCCATGGCCCGCGAACAATGTCGTGTTGCTGACTCCCAATCCTGAGCATCGATAGACGACTGAAGGGCAGACAAGGACGACTAGTGTTGACGAGTGGGCCAAGCAAAGCGAAAACACATGTGGAGAGCAAATCAGACGACAAAAACGCACACAAAAAAAACCAACAGCGAGACAAAAGGAGACAGGCAAAAAAAAAATTAAAGAAAAGAAAGAAAGAAAAAGAGAGAACGAACTTTGAGTTCCATGACCTGCTGAACGCGATCGCTCGCCTCGCGCACTCTGCGCATCTCCTCGTCGAGCGTGCGCACGCGCCCACCGACGCGTTCGGCCGTGCGAGCTGTGACGGATACCTTTCGCGAGAGGGCGGACGACTCTGCGTGGAGGTCATCGATGCGGGGGAAGAGGGATCGGAGGCGGGAGAGGGAGGCGAGGATCGGTTGTTGGTCCGCGAGAAGCGCGGAGAGCGAGTTGGATAGTTCGGCTTCTTCGGATTCGAGGGAGGAGAGCGCGGAGAGGACTTGTGGGAGCGTCGTTAGCGTCGATGGGGCTGGGCGTTGAGCGGGTGGTCCCGCGGTGCCATTCATTTGTTGAGCTTCAGTGTCGAGCTAACGCGTCATATCGTAAAGTAGTATACCCGTGAGTACTGCTCACCCTCCACTCTCGACAATGACAACAACGCATATTTACAACATTCACACCTACACCACGGATAACTCTTGAAAAACAGGCAGCTCCGGGCAAATATGTAATTTAAGAACGCGTTTAACGCACAAACCCATGATGCTACCGTATTATACGACATTCAAAGCGAAGTCGTTCCCGGGCCGATTTCTCCGGGAACAGACATCGACCAAAGTCGCTTGATAGATGCGGCAACCATCATGGCTTCAGATTTCGACGATACTCTCACAAATCTTGCCCGTCCAAGGACATCCGCCGTCATCACCGTACGCGTAATAAAGTCCTTTGAATTTCGCACAGAGCGCAGCCTCGTCCTGCCCGACATTAACCTCGAGACGACCACAGTCGGAGATCTCAAGGAAATAGCGCGCAACAGTGAGTCAGTCCGTCAGTCGGCATATACCCTCTGAACACCAACTCGCAATTTCATTTCGATAGCGATCCAAACCCAGTCGGGATGGAAACCCTATCGCTCTACACACTTTGGTCTGCAAATTTCCCTACCCTTGTATCTCTCTTGCAAGGGAGAATTGGCTAACCCTTCTTCATTGCCCACTTATAGATACCTTGAAACTATACACCAAAGCCCACGGAGCCAAGGTCTGGCTGTGGTAACGAACCAAAGGACTACACGTGCACTTACTTGCGGACTAGACCACCAATCTTATCATTAATCTCGATCATGACGAATGGCTTCTTTCGGATGAGAGCAAACCACTGTCAGAGTGCGGTTTGGGTGTGTCAATCTCCTTGGAGTGGTCATATCAACTGAGACAAGGTGTACCCTTTCAAACGCAGAAAACGAAACCGAAGTCAGCTTCTTCAACAGAGAATTGTACGAAAACTTCAAGTTAAATCCTCAAGTACGTTTATTGTCCTTATTTGTGTCCCGTGTCTCTCATCTTGTCTCTCAGACTCGATGGGAAAGCTGAGTTCGTGCTATGCTTCGGGAGGATATTATTCGGGACGTCGAGTTGCACATCTGAGTACAGTATGGATGGATCCAAATAATGGCACATGAAATGGATCTATATGGGAGTGCTACGGCTACGGCTAGTCAGATTCAATGACGACGTAGGGAAAGGTGGGGCGGGAATACGAGCAGCAGAATACATAATGAATGACAGCGATCAAAAAAGGTCCCCTGGTGAAATACATACATCACTGATTCGCACACTGCACGCGGGGTTCTGACTCGTCCTCATCCATGGCCTCTTCCTGCATTACCCGTTCTTGCCGCGGATCTACGTCAGACATCTCTACCTCCTCGACAAGAACGCTCTTCGGATACTTGGGTAATGGGGTGCGGGGCGGAAGAACCTGCTCTAAAAGACGGATCTTGTTGGGGTCGATGTGTTCTGGCCACTTGACGGCCATCTTGATGAAGAGGTCACCCATCTCGTGATGTCGCTGTGAGGGCATTCCCTGCCCGTGAATAACCTTGAGGTCATCTTCGAAGGTGTCAAAATATATCAGATGCGAAGCAGTCGACTTGTCACATACCCTGCTTCACAACTTCGCCAGGTGCTATGGTCACGACCAACGCTCGCTCGTCTAAGTGCCTGATCGTGAACTTACCACCTCCGAGTGCTGTTAGGAGGTCAATCTCGACGTCGGTCACGAGGTTGTTATCATTGCGTTTGAAGCGCTCGTGAGGCTTCTCTTCGATAACAATGATGACATCGCCTGGAACAACGCCTGGAGCCTGATCACTCTCGCCAGAGAAGTTGATCGTCTGTCCACCCTTCATGCCCTTGTCGACGTGTACTTCGAGCATCTTCTTTTCCGAAACAACCTTACGCGCATTGCAATTCTTGCACTTGTCTCGATGGTTGATAATCTCGCCAGTTCCCGAACACTCGTCGCATGGCTGCTGCAATTGTTGGATCATGGGTCCCATCTGGCGCAACGTGACGCGGACACCACGACCCCCGCAATTCCCGCATTGCCGCACCGCGCCTTCCTTCCCGCCTTTGCCGTCGCACTTTGGACAGATAACGTTGCGAGTTAGGGCTAGCTTGGTCGTCTTGCCCTTGTACAGGTCCTCTAGAGTCACGTGTACCCGGTGAATGAGGTCCTTGCTCTTGCGAGGCCCTTGATTTCGCGAGCCACCGCCGCCTCCAAAGAATCCGCCACCACCGAATAGCTGGCTGAAGAGGTCCTGGACGTGAGGCAGTGTATTAGACTTGAGAGCACAGCACGTGCACCGGGGCTGCGCACCTGCGGGTCCATGCCACCCATACCACCGGACTCTGATAGTCCGGCCTCTCCTCGTGTATCATAGATGCTACGTTTTTGTGGGTCGGAGAGGACTTCATACCTACGACGATGGATGGACAGGTTAACGAATGGGTTCGAGACATGGTCTTAGGGTATGACACTTACGCGTGTGTAACCTCCTTGAAGAGTTCTGGGTCACCACCCTTGTCAGGGTGCAATCGCAATGCTCTGTGGAGGGCACTGTCAACTACCGCAACGATACATGGACTCTGGCTTACTTTTTCCGGTACGCCTTCTTAAGGTCGCTTTCCGTGGCATCGGCTTGTACGTCAAGGAGATCGTAATATTTTCTGCAGGCCATATATGAGAATTGTAAGATGGTTGACGCAGAGGACGTACGTTTCCTTGACCATTGTGGGTAGTAGAGGGTGATGTTAGTGGTTAGAGGGAAAGACGAGGAGAGGTCAGAGGCTGTGACCGATACAGATACAGAAAGTGATGGAAGTCACCAGAAATTTCCCGTCTCTTCGTTTTTGCTGACAAACACAACAGCCCGGCCCGACTTGCCTTTGCCCGTCTAAATTAGGACTGAGGACTGTAGGGCTACTGTACAGCAAACCCACCAATCCACCCATCCATCATGCACCCGCCTACAATATACACTGCTGCACGCCTACTTGCCGTTTTAGCATAACTCTAGTTTAGCGAGCTCGGCACTCATCAATCGAAACATGCGCTCTTAAGGACTTCGCTTGGTCTGGCATCCCTGCATCAACGTCCACTTCGACGGATAGTTTCCTTACTGCAATGGACAAGGCTAGAACTAACACACACAATGCCCTGGTATGGCAGTTTTTGTTGAACATGGTCGTTGACCGGACCTAATCTATTCATACTTCTGCTTTACACAGGCTACTCCCATCTCTACCGCCAACCAGCCAGCGGTGTATTGTCCTGAATGCAGGGAACAGGTCGGCTACCGACTGCAGAATTTGAAGCGACACATGTTGTCGAGGCACCTTCCGTTCTGGATCTACTGTCCTTACCCATCTTGTACATGGCGGGGGACTCGTAAGGAAGACCTCAACAGACATGTGGACAAGGAGAAATGCGGCCCAAAGCCCGAGCCGGAACAGTACCAAATATACGACACGAAGCTGATCCTTGGTTGGATCCTCGAAGACGATGTTCCTCTCAAGATCGCCGCGGGGTACGCCCTTGACTTTGTCGGTGAAAAGGCCAGAGAGCTTGGGAAGGTCGAGGCGTGGAGAGACCTGTGGGGACGACAATCACAAGGAAGGCGTGACGTTTCTGGGACTTAGATTGCCCAGACAGCCTCAAGCAAGAACCTTTCAGCGATCTAGTGGACGCTAGAAGAGTCGGCAGATACTATGACTCCAGGCCACCCTGCAGTACGGACACATAATTACCCAGACCACGTTTCCTAGCAAGTAACCAAGTTCCATTTGGCGTCTTTGAACGTTCTTTCCAAACCTCTGTATCTATAAATGTATGCGGACAATGACATGCACCTCTTCGTAGCTCTCCTGAACCGAGTGAGACAGTCGAGACAATTTGCCGTTCTGACTAACTACTCTAACATCATAGTGAGGCAGTTGTTTGGGTTGGGAATTCATCACCAATCTATCATAATAGCGGTGTGGTGCCAGTGAGTTTGCCCTTACACGCTTTGCACGAAAGGCACTACTTTCACGGCGACACACAGCCTTAGGATTGCTCGAGATGCACGTTCACTATGCCAGAATGTCTCACGGCTCAGGCTCAGGGCATCGCCATTGACCCACCCGCGATTCGGAATCCAGGAATTAGCCAAAAGTTCCCCAACGCCTTCATCACCTTCAAGTGCTCTATACTAGCACGTCCATGTACAGACAGAAATCGCATACTGGCATACTATAATACTAGGCAACAAATCTGGCAGAATCGCCATACAGAGCACGGTTCAAAGCTATTACGCAGACAAAATCTCACGGACATTGTTTTCAAACTTTGGTTCGACGCGGGACAAGATCTCCACCGATTCGTCCTGGAACGTTCTTTCAGTAACACGTTCAATGATCATGATTGGATGTGTCGCCCACCCAAATGCGTGTTTGTACTACGGCACCTTCGTCGCTGAGCGCATAGTCGCTGACTTCTTGGATGTTTGCCCTGTTCACAAAGGCACCGCGCAACTCGAACTCACGTCCAGCACCGCCGACGGCAGCCCACACGAGTTGTCTCGAACCTTCTTCGGTTGTGTGCGCCAGCAAAGCCTTCATAATGACGTTGATTATACGAAAAACGAAGGGTATATGCCGCGTCAACTCGGACTTGCAAAAGCCTGGCGTGACGGCGACCACGATCACTGGTGAATTGGCAGGCAGCCTTTTCGTCAATTCCCGAACGAAGAAAACGTTGAGAACTAGGACAAGTTCAGAATTCCAGGGTTCTTAGGGAGAATTGGTTGCTACTAACGTTTCGACAGATGGTATCTGCCAATCATGATCCTGCAACGTGGTGTTATGACCGCCAATAGAAGTGAAAAAAGGACATTGCCTCACCAGCGACTGCAATAGTCTTTCTCACTCAGCTTTTGGAGAATCTTGTTGCTCTCTATCTCTTCTTTGGACAATTGGGACATATAATGAGCTTCACTGGAAACGACGACAATTCGTGGATTTGGCGATGTCCCCGATGACGCAGCCCTGAGCAGGCAAGGGAGCAAGAGGACGGTTAACAACACCGCCGAGAGGTGGTTCACCTGAATCCTGCCAAATGCATTATACATCGCAACGTGGATCAAAGAACACCGAAGACTCACGTCTCTTCCCAGCCGTCTTCAGTAGCAGAATATGAGGGCAAGGCAACTGCCGCATTATAGACGAAGATGTCTATCTGTGAGCCATCGCGAATGAACGCGTCCGCAAAGGCGGAAACAGACGCAAATCTGGAAAGGTCGACGAGTGCGAGCTCTACATTTTTGAAACCAGTAGCTTGTACAGCTGAACACCGTTTGGATCAAGAATCATCAAGCTGATCCTGTCCAGTCAGGTCACGCACACTACACTTACCTTGCACTGCAGCCTGACCCTTTTCTAGGCTGCGGCACCCAAGGACCAGTCTCTTGGGGTTCATTGAAGCGAAATGCTTTGCCGCCTCGAAACCCAATCCAACATTGGCACCTACAACGACGACGGTCTTGCCAGTAAGATCTTCGCGCACCACCGGTTCGACCCCCCCGAACTGGTCTTGGATAAAGTGCAGATACCTATACTGCATGTGTGAGTTGTGGGAAGAATTTGGAAAGGGTGCTCCCGATTCACAGGCACCAGGAAACGGTTAGAAGTGGACGGTTGCAATGCTGCGGCTGCGGATCGGGCCCCTTTAGCATCAAGCTAAGCGCTCAGCCAAATGTTACCCAGTCACTTGACTGGTTACCCCCAACACTAGGAAGCTCCAAGGAGGTGAAAATCACCCCCGTAAAGGCATAGTGAAGGGTTTATTCATGGCGGCTAGCGGGCCGAAGCCTCGCCACCTTGCAGACTGGGCTGCACAGTTCAGATTCCACTATCAGCCTTTCACCGCCCTTTTTAGTGAAAAACAAATTACTCGATGATTATTTTTGCTCATTAACAGGGTTACCGATCGCGAGGTCAGTCGGCCCTTGAATCGGGGGTCTTGTTAACTGCCCGTCCGTAAGGCGTATACTGTAGTGTAATTGCCAACGACACCCCATACTAATAGTTCTCAGCGTATGGCACAGATTACTATGTCGTTATCCTCATAATGAACAATATCTTCAGTATCCTTAATTTTCGGCGATTCCATCACACTCTCCTGGGAAGTATGAGATCACTAATTACGGCAGTCTCTTCAAACATCTTAACAAACTGATCCATATATTGACAGAAATTACACGCTGGCACATCATGGTATTAATAGACAAGTGGGACAAAGCAATCACGCATAGGGTACAGTTTAAGACTTTTAAGACAAAATCTCACGGACATTATTCTCAAACTTGGGTTCAACAAGGGACAAGATCTCAACTGATTCGTCCTGAAATGTTCTTTCAGTAACGGGTCCGATGATTATGGCTGGATGTGTTGCCCACCCAAATGCGTGTTTGTACTGCGGCACCTTCGTCGCTCAGCGCATAGTCACTGACTTCTTGGATGTTTGCCTGGTTCACATAAGCCCCACGCAACTCGAATTCACGCTCAGCACCACCAATGGCAGCCCATACGAGCTGTCGTGAACCTTCCTCGGTTGTGCGCGCCAGCAGAGCCTTCAGAATGCTGGTGATTATACGATAAGAGAGGGGCATCTGCCGCAACAACTCAGACTTGCAAAAGCCCGGGTTGACGGCGACCACGATCACCGGTGAATTGGCGGGCAACCTTTTCGTCAATTCCCGAACGAAGAAAACGTTGAGAACTAGGACAAGTTCAGAATTCCAGGATCCGTAGGGAGAGTTGGTTGTTACCAACGTTTCGACAGGTGGTATCTGCTATACATGACCCTGCGTAGTGGTGTTATGACCGCCAATAAAAGTGAAAAAAGGGGATTGCATCACCAATGACTGCAATAATCCTTCTCATTCAGCTTTTGGAGAATCTTGTTGCTCTCTAGTTCTTCCTTGGATAATTGCGACATGTGGTGAGCCTCACTGGACACAATGACAATTCGTGGATTTGGCGATGTCCCCGATGATGCCGCCCTGAGCAGGCAAGGGAGCAAGAGGACGGTTAACAACACCGCCGAGAGGTGGTTCACCTGAATCCTAGCAAATACATTAAACGTCACAACATGAATCAAAGGGCACCGAAGACTCACGTCTCTTCCCAACCGTCTCCGGTAGAAGAATAGCTGGGCAAGAAAACCGCTGCATTATAGATGATGATGTCTATCTGTGAACCATCACGAATGAAAGTGTCTGCAAAGGCGGAAACAGATGCAAATCTGGAGAGGTCGACGAGCCCGAGCTCTACATTTTTGAATCCGGTAGCTTGTATAGCTGGACATCATTTGGATCAAGAACCATCACGTTAAACCTGTGCAGTCCCGGGCCGATCACGCGTATTGCACTTACCTTGCACCGCGGCCTGACCCTTTTCTAGGCTGCGGCATCCGAGGACCAATCTCCTCGGGTTCATTGAAGCGAAGTGCTTTGCCGCCTCGAAGCCCAATCCAACATTGGCACCTACGATGATAATAGTCTTGCCAGTAAGGTCTGCGCGTACCACTGGTTCGACCTTCCAGAACTGGTCTCGGATGATTTGCAGATACGTATATCTCATGTATGAGTTATGGGATAACTTGGAAAGGGCGTTCCCTATTCCCAGGCATCTAGGATCATAGGATTTTGATGGTTACGGCAATGTTGCGGATCGCCCATTTGGCATTGAACTAAGCGCTCAACCAAATGTTACTACTCGGACTGGTCACTTGACCAGTCGTGCCCAATCACCAACGGCTTCGTCTGTGTTAACACTTCTCAGCATGACACCGATTGCCATGTGGTCGTCCTAGTAATGAACAGTATCCGCAGTATCCGGTGATCCCATTACACTTTCCTGGGAAGCATGAGATACTTGATTACGGTAATCTCTTCAAACCTCTATGTTAGCAGACTGATCCATGTACTGACGGAAATTACACGCTAGCACATCATAGCATTAATAAATAGATGACTGGAATGGAGTAATCACCAAGGTACAGTTCGGGGCATCTAAGATGACAAAATCTTACGGACATTGTTTTCAAACTTCGGTTCAACACGGGACAAGATCTCAACCGATTCATCCTGAAACGTTCTTTCAGTAAGGTGTCAAATCATTATAGCTGGATGGGACCCGCACCCAGAGGCGTGTTTGTACCGCGGCACCTTCGTCGCTGAGCGCATAGTCACTGACTTCTTGGATATTTGCCCTGTTCACAAAGGCACCGCGCAACTCGAACTCACGTCCAGCACCGCCGATGGCAGCCCACACGAGTTGTCTCGAACCTTCTTCGGTTGTGCGCGCCAGCAAAGCCTTCGTAATGGCGCCGATCATGCGAATAACGAAGGGTACATGCCGCATCAACTCGGACTTGCAAAAGCCAGGGTTGACGGCGACCACGATCACCGGTGAATTGGCAGGCAGCCTTTTCGTCAATTCCCGGACGAAGAAAACGTTGAGAACTAAGACAAGCTCAGAATTCCGGGGGGGTCCGTAGGGAGAATTGGTTGCTACTAACGTTTCGACAGGTGGTATCTGCCAATCATGATCCTGCGAAGGTGGTGTTATGACCGCCAATAGAAGTGAAAAAAAGGCATCGCCTCACCAGCGACTGCAATAGTCTTTCTCGCTCAGCTTTTGGAGAATCTTGTTGCTCTCTATCTCTTCTTTGGACAATTGAGACATATAATGAACTTCACTGGAAACGATGACAATTCGTGGATTTGGCGATGTCCCCGATGATGCTGCCCTGAGCAGGCAAGGGAGCAAGAGGATGGTTAACAACACCGCCGAGAGGTGGTTCACCTGAATCCTGCCAAATGCATTATACATCGCAACGTGGATCAAAGAACACCGAAGACTCACGTCTCTTCCCAGCCGTCTTCAGTAGCAGAATAGGAGGGCAAGGCAACTGCCGCATTATAGACGAAGATGTCTATCTGTGAGCAATCGCGAATAAACGTATCCGCAAAGGCAGAAACTGATGCAAACTTGGAGAGGTCGACGAGCGCGAGCTCCACATCTTTGAATCCGATGGCCTGTATGGCTGAGCGACCGTGACATTTATCAACAAAGGAGTACCTGTCTGGTCAGGCACGGACTTACCTTGCACCGCGGCTTGACCCTTTTCTAAGCTACGGCATCCAAGAATCAATCTCTTCGGGTTCATTGAAGCAAAGTGCTTTGCCGTTTCGAAGCCCAGGCCGACATTGGCACCTACAATGACGACGGTCTTGCCGGTGAGGTCTGCACGTACCACCGGTTCAACCCTCCAGAGCTGGTCTTGGATCAATCTGAGAAGTGTGGGCTGCATATCGGGCAACTTGAGCACGGTCTTCCTATTTCTTGGCAATACCAAGCAGCTAGATTTTTTTTATTTTTATAACTTGATGCCGCTGCTTCGTGTGCATTCGGCACTAGGCTGCGGAACGACGCGTGAGCGTTACTGGTCAATGGTCATCCCAAATTGCTAATAAATCTGGTCAGAGCTGACTCAGGCTGCCAAAGCCATCAATACATCAATCACCATCAGAATAGAATGGGACAGTACTACAGTCATCCACCAGTGGCAGTGACGGACCACGATGACTAAATTATATTAGGCTTCGGAATCAATATTTACTCAAGAATTAGCCAATCTAACTTAACTGATCTTGTAACCTATGTGTCTATGGAAATATAAACAGTAATCGAGAAAAGTATGTGCAAATCCAATCTCCGACCATGACAGGCCAAACTGACCCATTCCCCATAATTTATCATCTCCTGTACCACTTTACTATATCATGGTCAAATAAATTGTACAACATAGGAGGGATGTCAGATAGCTTCAATCTCCACCACTTTTTATCACACCAGATTGTGCTGTCTTGGCAACAACTCAACATTAAATTTCATTCCAAGCCTGAGCCTCTTCGTTTGTTAGTCAGGCAAAGAGAAGTTAATCCGTTGGATCCGTTGGACCGAATAATTTCTCGTCACTGGGGAAGTGGGACAAACTTGAAGGGGCGGTCAAGCAACTGTGGTATCCGTATCCGTATCATATGATCTCCGCCGTGGCGATACACTTGTGATCGACACTGTATACAGAACGGAGAGGGGGAATATCATAATGAGGCCAAATTCATGACAGCCTGAGATGATCCTGAAAGGGCTCATTTCTCACCAAAAGGAGAACAGGAAGGACAATTCGGAGCCCCATTTTACTTCACCGAGAAGGGAAGCGCCCCCCCCAGTGCATAATTTCCTCTTGCGTGTTGCACCGCGTTGTGAAAAGGCTACGTGGGGGTGGTAACGTGCCAACGGTGCTCCCTGGACTATTAGTCATTGACCAAATACACTATTTTTTGATGCCTCACCCTCATAGCCCCTTACTGACGTCCGGATAAACGCCGAAACGCCACTAGAGATCGTAACTCGTATCCCCTTTTGGGCAACGTGGTTCATGTCCAATACACGCGGCTATTATAATTATTGGGGGTGACTCACCAATTTTGCACTATCGTTTCCCCGTCTACGCGTTGTTGTGAGTCATGTCTACTTACGACCCAGACTAGCAGATTGGATCGACTAATCATGAATGGCCCCACTGGGGTGCCAAGCAGTAAATGGACATTAGTGCCAGTGGCCATGTGGAATATGAAGGCCCACCGCATGGTATCTTGCTGTAAGGTCTCGCAGTGGTCTCGCGCAGGACTACACATACCGCCTGCCCGTCCGCCGTGATGGAACGAGGCCACCGGTATGCACGTGACCTTGCCAGCGCACGGTGGAAGTGGACAGCTGACAGCTTGAAAGCGCGTGCTAAATCAATACATGGCATCCTGTGTTCCGTCACTACAACTGTAGACCCTGATTTTTGATGTTATGTATCTTGGCGCGCCGAGGTCATCGCAAGCTCCGGGAACAAGACACCCAACCTAATACGGGCAAACACTGTACGCGGAGATTAATGATCGTCTTTTCAACTTGCCCTATGCCTGGCACTCGATGCACCCCCTTGCTATGCTCACCCTCCTTGCATCCGACCTTCCTTTCCCGATGCGTGCCCTCGGCCCCTCATCACAATCAGCCTCCTCATGAACCCCACGCCATGGCGCCGCCCATGCATACTCGCCCTAAGTCACAAGTGGACATGCTCCCGTTGGCCGTCTCTATGACGTCTTCTGTGGGACGCTCGATTTGTATGCTTTGTGGGCATCGACATTGATGGCGCACTCATGCACATCGCCTGGTGATGCATGTGCACACGCCAGAGTCGCCAACTGCCCCTCTCCCTCTCCTCCAGGGCAACAGGGCTTCATCGGTTCGTCTACTTTCTCGCCCCATGTAGCATTAATACATTAGCCAGTCTCAGGCTTAGATGTGTGTTACACCCTTCCGCAGACTCGGAGGCTGAAGTTATGCGTCATCTTCCTCCCTGTCCTTTGCTTTAATCTAGTCACAGTACGCTGCTATCAAACCACATTTACCCCCACCTTCGCGTCCCCAATTTCCCATTTCACCTTCAGATGCTGTTGTCAATATATGCAGAGACTTGCATTGCAGGTCATCAAGGTTGTACTCTGGCACGACCCTCTACTCTACGACGACGACGACCGCTGTGGCTACAGTAGAAGCAGACGGATATATCATAAGCTATCCTTCGACCT